>JAPYZR010002389.1:0-38264 GCA_030522945.1 Trichopria nigra
CGAGTTGCCGTACTACCTAGTAAATATCTTCGAACAAGCCTCTCGTATAATTATGGTCGAACTTCACTTACAGGTAAGTTCGTTTAACCATCAATTTTTGGTAAATGGCGAATGAGGATGAGGACTGTTGGGAATTTGGGATGAGAGAGGGGACCGCTGCGACGGCTGCGACCGTGCGTTTTTATCGATACATATCGAAATATCGAATTCCTCGTATTATAGCGATGGGTCGAACAACAATATTGTTTGAATAATCTTATGAATCTTATACTCCAAGAACGTTCACTGCAAAACGGCCTATATTGTATATGTTTACGGGATTGTGTTTATTATTATATATAAATAGTTATAAATTGAAATGGCGTCATCGTTTCCAACGCTAATAAATGATGTTATGGATCATTTTTCTAAAGTAAAAGTTGTAAGTTGCACATATATTTAGAATAAATATAAACATAGGTTGAAAAGTAAAAAAACGTATGTGTGTATGTACTTTCAATATATACTGTTCGTTATTTGGGTTACATATTTGGAAATGATCACTTTGGATTTTGAATTCAACTACGATAATACGTTGACTTTATACAGTAAAAACTGGATAATTACCAAATAAAAATATTTAAGATTGATTCTATAACTATGACGACTTCATAAGCCTATAATGCAACCCATTCTAATTATGATTAGAATTGAGTTATAATTGCAAGATATATATACATATATATATAACGAAAAATGATTGAATAATATTCACAAGCTAAAAAAATGGATTGAGAACAAAGAGGAATCATTAAGAAGCATTCACGTTAAAAAATAAATGAATGCTTGTCAATAATTCTCCATTGTTCTCAATCCTATTTTCTGACATGCAATAATTTTTCGTTTACTGGGATACATACTTGTAGATAGATTATTTTATTTTATACCTAATGTATTGATATATTTTCGAAGAAATTATTTGGTATAGTTTTACTGATTAGTGATAAAAAATAATGCAAATATTAAGTCAGTTCAATTGTATTTACAATAAAAGGAAAGGTATATAATTAAATCTAAGCAAAAAATTATTAACTGTGTTTAAATAAATACTACAGTTAATATCTTTAAAAGAGTCAGTTTTTATTCATTTATCATATAACAAAAACAAAATTGACTATTACTATATTTATTATGTTAATCAATATTATTAAAAATAGTTTTATTATATATATTTTTTTTTTAAAGGAATATATGGCAATGCAAAAGTTAACCAATGAATTGCAAGAAAAATTAAAAAAAAAAGATAAAATTATTAAAAATTTGATAGCGATTAATGAAAAAAGTGAATTAAAAACAGCTGAACAACAAAAACAGTTAAGCAAGCAAGAAAGTGAAAATCTTCGTTTAAATCAAACATTAATTGAACAATCAGTTCTAATTGAAGAAAATAAGAAACAAGGTATTTGTTAAAATAAATTAAAAAGTAATAATTAAAAATAAAAAATATACTACTTGCAATATTTCTATAAAATAATTATGTTTTTCTGTCGTACATAGTTAGGAGTCTTCGACAACAAATTAAGTCATTGAAACAAAATCATTTTCATGCAGATAATACTGAGGTACTTGTGATGCAAGTCTTATTATTAAATGCTGGGTAAGTGTGAAATATTTTATTTTACTCTATATTTTAGAATGTAAAAAGGAGGAAAATTCAAGGAAAAACAGAAATTAGTTTCTCACATCCATCATTCGAAGAAGTCGTTAATAATAATAATAATAATAACAAAGAAAAAAAATCTAATTTATGGTAAGACATATACTTTATAATGTTTTGTCGACTACTTTAAATCTCAGAATATAATATGAAGATTTAACGTGGTTTGACTGTTCTATAGTTGGCCAAACATTCAATTCTTAACAAAAGCTGAATCATCTTCGGGCGATAAGTTGGGTAAGATGAAAAAACAATCCAGAACAAATAGTAAACGAAAATTGTATTCAGAGCAGGAATCAGAGGATGGAATACTAATTGCTTTTGATTAATGTATAAAATTCAGCACAATATAAGCTATAATAATGATTGAACCACTGCCGATCAAAATGTAGAATTATCTTTAATGTTTTGGTTCTCTTCAGAATCACTACGATATTTTATCAAATCATCATTTAATTTTTTAATTTTTCAAATCATAAGTATTTGATGAATTTTTAATTTAATTCATGGTGTTTAAAGAGTTATTAATAATTAGGAATTATTGTTTAATTTTAACAAATTATACTTTTACTAGTAATTAATTATTATTCACGTAAAAAATGCTTTCTTCAAAGCTCAAGAACAATTTTATACAAAAATATATTATTATTTTTCACAAGTTTAATATTTGATATATTGGACTACGTTTAATCGAGATACGCAAGAAAGAAATTTTATTCTGACTGATATCGAAGATATGTTCTCTTATGTAAAAACATGTTCTATACGTACAAATATATAATTTATAAAACTAACTTACAACAATTGGTAACAGGATCTGAATTAAAATTTAAACATTTCTCAGTAATGCTAGAGTTGATATTTTTCATTTGCAGCATTTTTATATAAAAATTTCTTTATCAATTCTCATTTGTAAATGGCATTTTTCTTCAGTGTTAAATAAAATATTTTAAAATGTTGTGATGTCAAGGAATATAAGATTATAGAAAATACTACCACAAATTAATTAATGAGGGCAACATAATTTTAAATGTTTGTAGCGAGTTCAGAGCTTATTGCGGAACTTTCGGTAAAATCTCAACAGGTATATATGTGAGTCGAAAGTGTAAATAATGTACATTCAAATATAACATGTAATGTATGCGCTTGTTATTTTAGATAGAAGATTATAATAAAGTTATCATCATATTCCGAATTATTTTCTTTGTTTATTTCATTCGAATGTTAACTTATAAATTATATACTGGTTGTAATCACAAAAAATGAATATTTCTAAATTCCCCTACATGTATTTCTCATAAAAGCTTAATAATAACCCACGTGTATAGATTATTAAGGCCCGAATTTATATACGTAGTGTATATATATATAGTTGAGGCCGTCGTGGCTCAACCAGATCGAAGGCGTTCCGCAATGCCAGAAAGAAGGAGCAAGTGCTATATTACATCTTTAAAATAGCCGTTTTTCTTTAATCAGTTTTTTTGAGGAAATTTTACTCCGGAGTACAAAATTTCCACTGGGGAGCACATGTGTGAAACACTAATAAATAAGTCACTAGATCAAAGCGCAACCTGAATTTCGCAATAAGGATAAGTTGGTACACCTGAGTTTTGTAATATATACATACATACATGCGTAATTTGTAATTTATGAGATTTTCTTTTGTGTATCCCATTAACAGAACGTCCTAATAACATGGATTTTTTAAACACGCAGTTCGATTATCATTATTCCTTAATGCGCCTGAAGCATTGATTAATATAATTATGTCGAAAACAAAATGGCGACTTGCGGAACGAAAAACCCTTACATTTTTAGCCATTTCACAGTTATGTTACGAACGAAAGTCCCATCAACCTATATACTGGTTTATTATTTAAAACATGGAGTTTCATGCTCCCGCGAAGCAATAATTGATGATAGAAATGTTTCAAAAACAAAATGGTGGTTCACATAATGACAAATCCTGTTATTTTTATCTGTTTTTATAGTTTTTTCACGAACTAGAAGTCCGATTTACATGAATTTTTTTCAGTAGTCAAGTAGTATTATTCGCTCGAAGCAATGATTGTCATTACAGTGGTTTCGGAAATAAAATGGCCGCGTACAGAACGATTAACACAAATCATATAAGCATTTGTAATGTTATATCTAACGAACTAATAAAAGGTGCATTTGATGGGGGTCAAAGTCGTTAATCAGAATCAAGTTTTCAGAGCATATGATTTTGAATTCAGTTTCGAAAATTTAAAATTTTAAAATTCGAGCAGTAAAAAACGGAAACTTTTGTTAATAAATTCGGCCCGTATTTCTTGTTTTGAGGTTCTGTTCCGTTGGATGAAACAAATGAATTGAACGCGACTTGGTTGCGAGAGTATATGACTATATTGTTTAGTCGATAAAGAAGGAATCTCGGAAAACCCGATCGTGCATTGCCGTTTCATTATTTGGAACATCCACCTTAGAAAAAAATAAAAGTTGAAAACGCTTCTTTTAGGCTATTGCAGTGGCGTTACCCCAGGTGCATCATAGCTGGCGATAATAAATTCCAGACCTACATTAAATAGACTCCCTTAGTGAATTATTAATAATAAGATACATTCTTTTTTTGCAATTCATTGACTTATGAATGTTATCATAAAATATATAATATATGAGGCAAATTGAGTAAAAATAAAGAATTATTATGTCAATATGTGAACAGTGTCTAACCGACACGGTCAGTTACTACTTGCGCGACAATAAAAATTCTATAACTATAATTTCTATAATTATAAATGTTGCCTAACAGGATCCCTTTTATGCATCTGCAGCTGACTTTTGAGAAGTACCCTTATTTGGTGTGAGGAAAACTGCAGAAGAACCCACACCTATACCGCAAATTGAACAATCAGTTATTTGTTTATAACAATAAAGTTATTATTAAGGGGCAGTGACATTTCTATCCATTACGAGATTAATAATGACTAACGTACAATACCAATCTAAACATGATAAAATTTTAAGTATTGCATTATTAAAAATGCATTATTATATTATGTAACATCAGGAGAAAAAACATATAATTATAGAAAATTTGTTAAAAAAGACTTTACGACTGCCTTTTTAAAAAATCTTTTTATAATGGGCCCTGAAAATGGCGACGATTCGAAATTATAAGCGGGAAGAAAGTCCTGCAATCTGACTGGCGTGGTTCAGGAGACACTATATATTGAAGTGCTTGGTTGCTTGCTTCATTGAACTCGCAAACTCGCAAACTCGCTGCCCCGATGGACAGTAGTCTGTTGTGTGACAGGTGCAGGGGATCAGGTTTTCTGATCTCGGATCGTTGCGTTTATATCTACAGACGAATAAGTAGTCCTGAATTTCGGGGTACAAATTGCGTCGGGATTTAGGCTCGCTATTTGGATGGGTCTGATATGTGAGATAGGTGCGGGGTATCGGACTGTCCAATCTCGGGCGTAACCTACATGTTCTGATGAATGGGATGAAGTCTAAGTCTGAGAAATTCGTGCCTGTCCCAATTAGAAAAATTCCCACATTTCCTACCGCGTGGTCGAATCGCCTTACTCGTCGCTTATACTATCACACTGTATAGCCATGCATGGTGGCACCCAGCTCGTTTTGCACAGTTTAAGGAAATGATTTTGGACCCTTGGTGCCCGAAGAAGGAAGGCCCGTTTAAGCTATCAAAAATGGCTGAATTGCCATCAGGCTTTCGCGTAAATCCGTCACGACCTTTCTCTAATACCAGATAAGACTACGTATCAGGTCGATGATTCCTGAACGGCACATTTTTAAAGGCGGTACCGGCGGTACCCAAGCCTTCTGTAATCGAAGTGGCGGATGCTCGACTCTCACTATGGCGCTTTTACCAAAAGTTACTGGAAACATTTTGGGAGTTTGGTCCTAATATTACCTTCAATCGTTACGACAACGGTACAAATGGCGAGTCAGGGCCCAGGGCATAGGCGTTGTCGACCTTTGTACTCGTTCAAAATCCTAGTCTTCCATGGAGGGGGAAATGGCTACAGCCCAAGAGTGCTTTATTCGGGTTCAGACTCTTTAGTGCGCGCATAACGGCAGCGAAGACCGTTTTGATACTTCACTCCTACAATGACGAAAAATAATGTTCACACCGAGGGCGTATAACTTGTACACTCTCAGGATTCGCCCGAATACCCTACGGCGACCGACTTTGCCGTCCCTAGCTATAAAGTTGCACTTTATACTGAAAGCCAACAGGATTCACACAAATGTATTTTTATATTTTGTGTTGACATTAAAAATGTGAATATATTATATATATTAAGTTTTCTTGGCAGTAGAGGATCGATACATACACATCTTCCAAGGTCATAAATTATGAATAAAATATGACTTTCAAATTTTAAAAACTGTAGATACTTTATATTATTTAATTTTTTTTTTTTATCTCCTCGCCACCTCCCGCCAATGACGAGATGCTCCATAAGGAGATTGTCCGGGATATGGCAGTGAGAGCTGCAGATCGTCTTCCATAATTGGATCATGTATAGAAAAGTATAGACATAAGGAATTATTATTTAACACTTTTAAGAGACATAATCTTTTCACGTAGTGCACTTGAAAATTAATATTTCTAAAACATATATAAATTTTTCATCTACTATATTAAAACATTTAAATGAAAACTTTTTATCAATACAACACGCTTCGAAGGTTACATTTATAATAACGTGTTCTATAGGCTATCAACGACAATTTTGTAAAACTCGTTTCAATCGATAAATACAATAATAATAAGAAACAGTGGTCTTTATGTTCATAATCTCCGACGTTTCGACACCGTCACTGCCATTGTCAAGACTAAAACTGTATCTTTATATAAAGGTTATTTAATATAAATTATTTTTTAAATTGTTTAATTTAAAATGTTTGTTAAAATGTAAATTTTTTACATTTCATAATACAACAGTAAAATAATATAAACAAAATTACATGCAAGCAGCACACAATGATAATATACAGGGTCATCAATAAGTATGGGACACGCCCCCCCCCCCCCGTATTTTCCCAGAAACGATCTTTTTTTCAAAAGGTCGCACCGTAAGTAATTTTCAACGAGAAATTGACTGGTGACCTTGAACCCAACCTTGACGTTGATCTTCAAGGTTATTTCAAGGTCAACTATTTTCATTTCAAATGTAAACTCTTATTTCTGACACCGCCAATCGAAAGAGCGAAAAAATTTATGTTCAGGTATGCATCAAGTTTTGCCATCATGTTTTCGCCGATCAGCCTTGTTTGAGTTTAAACGAGTTCGATTTCATCTAAACTTGTTTGGTGCTGCTGGACTAATTATTTTTCTTATTGTATGCATGTGCATACAAATATAGTGCTGCAGTGAGATATTTTGGTTATTTATAATTCTACGAGAACGCTATAAGGGCTCGTAAAAATTGTATTGAATATCTGTACATAATTCGTAAGCATGAATTTTATCCGTGGGTGAAGTATAATCGTGGGTGACATATCTCTAAATATTTGTTACTTAATAAATGATTCAATAACTATCAATTTATAAAAAAAAAAAATAAAAAATAAAAGATATTTATAAAAAATGCCATAAGTATGAGTATATGAACATTGTACGCGGAACATCGATGAGAAATAAACGATAAACAACTTTGGAATATTGCAAAAGTAGCCGAACTGGATGTGCGGTTATCGTTAACGTTGATATACCTACTAGTACTTGTCGAACAGCAAATGTTATGAAATATATACGCGAATATAAGTGACAAACAATAATACAATTATAGCACCTAAACGTGAAGGCTCAAAAATGGAATATGTCATTTTCCGTTTTTATTTGGTTTTCATTGTACTAATTCTCTCATCCTGTGTCAGTAAGTACATTACAATTATACCCAGCAAACGATAACGAATTTGAACGAATTAAGAAATGTCAGATTCTTTAAATTAGTAAATTAATTTGATGGGCATATTCAATACTAAAAAGTATAGCATATTTTTGACCGCTTTTTAATTAATAACGTGCAGAATTCAATCGTGGACTTATTTACTATTATGCTGAACATTAATTTGAGTCAATCAACCATGGTGAAAATAGAAAGGTGTAGCGCTACGCATGTTATTGCGGATTGGATATAGGACGCAATCAATGAGCGCCCGTCCAAAAAGTAATTTCTGTTCCGTGAAACCACCTTTATGTATGTAAATATAATTTTAATTTAGGGAAAATTAAAATTGTATATTTCTCAAGCGAAAACTCACTTACACGCTACCAACGTAAATGACACAGACGCATATAAATACACTTCGAGCAATTTCGGGTTAGTTCGTACACTCTCATAAATGCACTTTGAAGTGACGCTCATTGGTTGAAAAATGAACGACTACGCATCTATGGGAACGCTGCACCTTTGTATTTCCACCATGCAATCAACAACAATATTGAAATGGTTGGTGCGGGGAAACCCCAGAAAACCTGCACGAAGTGTCAGTACAAAACATGTTCCCAATTATATGTATATAAAAATATCGAAAACGTTCAACCGCAACAGATTTCATACTCAAAAATGCTTCTCGCCTTTTTAATTGCATTCTATATAGCTTCGCTATACTATTTATATACACTGTTTTAGAAGATTTTGTAGATTTAAATTACCACATATTTATACAAAATTTGAGTCATTCATAGCCATAACCAACGTTTGGATTTTTTTCAGCAAAATGCACTGGACGTGATATGTATTATGAAGAAAGTTTTGAGCCTGAAACCCAATTCGATGTTAGAAGGATGAAAGCTAATAAGCAAGAAAATGATATTATGTACTACGATAGTGGGCTCACTGCTCGGCATAATGATATTGTAGTCTTTAATTTTGGAAAGCACGCGTTATATGCCGAATCATGCTATGCAAGTCACTTGACAAAGTGGACGGCGTATACCACTGCCACTGTTGAATCAAACGGGACGGCATATCTTTCTGTCGATGGATCATTCTTTCTTACAAAGTTGCAGATGAATGGCCAACCTGAAGGCACAAGTCTGGCATATGTTTATCGAGGAACCGATCCGGCTGGATATGTTTCTCACAAAGTTCCAAAACCATTCACGTTAAATATTGACTTTTTATCATTATTAACAAGATTTGCCTCTAAAGCAGCCATGAAATTTATCCCCAACCCCTTCGCTGCTATTGGACTGTCCTTATTTATTGACACTTTCTTTGCTAAAGGAGAGAAAGATCCATGGGATCAAGTAAAAGACAGGGTTGAATCAAAGATTGAAGAACAGCAAGTCATCATCATCAGTGCCATACTTGACAATGATTTGAAACCAATTCGAGAAAAAGTTAACCGCATTCAGAAATCTGCCAACAGTAGCCGTGCCAAGATTAGTAGAAAAATCTTAAACAATGTAGATTCGATGGTAGGTCTAGAAAATAAGTTTATCTTCTCGGCTAATGGTATCGACAACGAAAAACTCAATTACGCCCTTCTACCGCTTTTTTCGCAACTTGTAAACATGAAATTATCGTTCTACGAATGGTGTATTAATTTTGCCAAGAAACTTGGACTGGACGAAGATGACGTAGATGATATAGAGATTGATCGAAACAATGTTATTGAGAAAGCCAAATCACACCTTGTAAATATGTATATCGAACGTAACGATAACGCCTACGAGGAATGCTCAACTCGTGACATTTACAACTGCGTAATGGATGTTCGCACACACGTGGTTGTTAATGGTCTGGATTATCTTTACTTCTGGCTTGCAATTAAAAAAGGAAAAGATCCTAGTAAAGTTGTGTCTTCGGGAATTGCATATTCTAATTATTTCGGCAGAACTACTATCAACCATTATCGACAATTGTATATAGAGTTTGGTAAGCCGCCGTTGACCCCAGAATTGAAAAAAGACAAAACTCGCGCGAAACTTACGAAAATCGTATTGTACTTAAACGGGGACGTGATAGTGGGAGCTACTGAATATTTTGATACCGGTAAAGAATATTCCATGGGCAAAATTGCAAGTACATCTGCAACGATCGATTTGAATGAATCAAGAATAGAAAAAATGATCGTAGGTGGCGATAAAGATGTCAGTTACATCATATTTCACCTATCGGATGGACGTGAAGAGCGATATGGAAATAATTTCGATAGAGGTTATTCGGAAACGTTTGAATTGAATAACCATTTTATCAGTTCGTTTTTTGTTGCAAATGATGCCGCGAAAAATAATGGAAAATTAGCCAATATTGCCTGTTCATTTATGTTGAACCCAGAAGTTTCCTTACACCCTTCAAGGACTGATGACAATAGCGAAGATGCTTCGAGCGAATGAACTGATTTGTTAATGAATATTGTAAATATGATATGCGAATATTACACAAATTACTTTATTAAATTACATGCAACTTCTTTTAGTGAACATTTCAGGGTTCATATTTTAAACCACATAATATTATAATTATTGCAATGTACACATAATGTCAGAGTATGTAAGTATATATGCACCTGATAAAAAACAAACGATTTATACGGTGCTATCAGATTGTTTTCAATAGAAAGTACGCAAAAAGGCAAAGTAGCAATTATATAAGCGACCATAAAGCTAAAGTCGAACGCGATCGGTCAGTTTCGATATATATAGCCTGCTACTTCTACCTCACTGAAAATCCCAGTATACACGCCCAATTTTATCGCACTTTTCTAAAAACATATTTTACCTTGGAGTACACAAGATTTCCTCTGAAGTGTAGGTAATGAAACAGTTGCAAGTATAATTTCCTGCAAACACAAAAATAACGATAACGTAACATAATTATACATAATTGTTTACTTATTGTTACATAAAAGTTACATATAGTCGTAATATACCTGTTAACTTTGTGTTTGCTGATGACGGCATAATTTTGCCATTTCTTCTGAAACACTTTTTCTGAAATATCATCAAAATCTTTAAATAACTTATTTTCCTTTAAATAATCTATCATAAATAAAATCTAGTATACATTACATATACATATATGTGCATCTTTTGCAGAATTTTATTGCCCTCTTTTGAAGATCGAGCGATCTTTTAATGTATAATTATATCTAATTATATTATTATTATTATTAATTATATTGTGGATACATTTTCTATACATTTCTATATCCGTTTCTTTAAAATCCGGATAGAATTTGAATCCGATTCTATACGATTCTATCCACTTTTTTACCAGGGATACTCTGGTAAAAATTAAATATGCGTTAAACTTTTATTCAATGCGTTTTAAATTTTTCTCTAGTGAAAAGGAACTAGAGTCTGATCCGCTAACTAACTGTTCCTCAACATTCAGTGTACGGAATTCCGAGGGCTAATTACTATGCGCCTGTATTGAAATTTGAATTTGAACTACATATACATAGTTACATTTGCGCGTCTATTAAAACGTTAATTTTTTTCATTTTAATCACTTTAATATACCCACATTGTATTGCACAATACATATAATATAATAAAAAAATTTGTTATATGACAGCTTTGTAACACCTAACATCGAATTATTACTGTAAGTTCTATACGCGGTTCGAATTCAGAATCTAGTTCTTTTCCACCAGGCAAAAATTTACTCAATGAAAATAACAACAACAACAAAAAACAGCCGTTTCTAAATCCTCGACGTTTGGACTCCATTCATGGGATTAAAAAATAGTGAATTTAAGCAATTTGAGAATATTGTCGATATCGATATTACCGTACGCTTAATTTTTTCACCACGGATCAAAAATTAAAAGTGAAATTACAGTTTAATTACATGAATTACATTATTATACAGTCCATAGAGTATGTATATATGTAAAATCCAGTGTACGTGGAGCCGGGAGCACTGCACTGAATCAAAAGTGTTCGAAAAAGCATCCAGGAATCCAGGATGTCTATATGATGATTTGAATATTTTCCGTACTCTACGAACACGCGTGTTTTTGTGTTCCAGTCAATTATTACAATACAATAGCTTTGTTCGTTTTACAATACCTGGATTGCCCCGTCACTCCTTTTTCAATATAGATATACAAATTACATTGTCAAAACCTATAACTTAACCTTTGATTTAGAACGATTCGGAGTGACTCCGAGTCGCTCCCTTGATACAAAACGAACAATGCTTATACACCTATAACATAAATACAGTATATGTATATATGTACAATGTGACTTTGAATTTATAAAAACTTCTTTTATGTTACTAAAATTCTGAATATTTATAAACTTAAAAACCAAATCCTTTAAGATTATACGGATTATACCGTTGTAGATATAGGTAATTAATTGTATCTTGAAAATAATTCTTAATATCTTTGCCATTAAATATTCGCTGCAATGTTATGCGCATGTACAGCAACAGGTATATAAAATGCAGCATTTTATAAGATGTGCATATCTTTTCTGTTACATTTATGCCTTTACTCGTCGATATACAGATGATTTAAAGCAATCTTTCTATGCTAAAAAATTAAAATACATCATACATTGAATATACCGTATACTTCAACAGTGAATGATAAATTCTCTTATAACTAATGCTCATGTGTATTATATGACAGAGAAAATAAGATATAGTACAAAACCACGATTACTATAATTTCTTTTATGATAAGTTACACATTTATCTCATGTAGAACATCTATTTATTTAACGAATAATTTCTTCATAATACGACATATTACATTTATATGTACATTCTGTCTAGACGCAGCAAACACTTTCATTACTCTTACAATAGAAATTTTGTTTAACCCCCCTTTTTCTGTTTATTTACATATATGCCCAGAGATAAATTGAATATAATGCATAAAAATTTAAAGGAAACTTGTAGCTATTAATTAAATGCAGCTTCTTTATTTACATGATCGCTGGTTTTACTTCATGCACACAAATTTAAGTTAAATATTATGTTATCTTCTTTTAATGTAATCATTAAGTTATATAAGAGTATTCATTAACTTCGATATGCAGTCCATGAATTTTAAAAATTGTCTAATTTTTTTCAAAATTTAAAATGACTAAATACTTTGTTAATATGCTACAAATTGCAATTCAATAATATAAGAATTTTAAGAAAAATTAGAAAACATACTAGGAAAAAATATTATCGTCATGATATAATGGTATGAATAAGAAGTATGTTACAGTATACATATTTTAATATGCGCATTCATTTCATGTATCCTTGTTTATCTATCTATAGTTTCAACAATAGATATTGATGTCAAAAATCTCGAACCATCCTTGGAACTAAAATTAGTAAAAATGAAAAAAGAAAAGGTCTTCTTGTTGGAAAATAGATATGCAGATCAAAATGTATTTAACGAAAGATTGCAATATCCAATACAAAAGTACAGCCAAGTATGTTTAATATATACAAATAAAATTGTTAAAATTTGCTTCTGAAATTCTGAAGTATATATGTACAATGCATTAACTTCAAACATTTCAGGAGGACAAAAATGATTCCAAACCATTTTCACATCCTGCATTCGATGATAAATCTCCTGTAAAAATCAATTCTGCAAAAAAATGCAAAAAAAAGAAGAAATCAACATTTTGGTAAGGATGAATATAATAATGTAGGTAATTTAATTTTTAATATGTCGCTAATTTACAATTCTAAGGTATAAAATCTTTAATCGTAATGTGCTTTTCTAGCTGGCCAAAGTTACAAATAATGAAACGAACATTCATCCGCAAAGAAATGCCAAAAAATACCAGCGAGACAAAAAGAAAAAAACGCAAACTGTACACACCAGATGAAGAGGCATTGGTAAATGTATAAAATTACATATCCCTAGAATTATTTATTTGATATGTTAAATGAATACATGGTTTTACAATGCGTTGATCATAGTATGTGATTTCTCACATAATGAGGCATGGATATATCATTGTTACATATAACAATGTATCTCCATTGGTATTCGAACTCTGAAAATGAAAAAGTGTTACTAGTCCAGATTTGTAACTTTATTTACTAATTTTTCGATATAAAGAGTTCCAGCTGTTGGAATAATCAATTTTTAGGTGACCATATGTGTTAAGTGCTAGTTGTGATGGCGGAATCACTGTGATATATCGTTTATTGTCAACCTCCGAGTGTCTTGATCGTCGTGGAACCACTGATATTTCACTCAGTGCTCGATGGTATAGACACTCCTCTCTAAAATTGAAAAACGTGTTACAAATGCTTCATTAAGTTACTTACAAATTTGGTGTTGAACACCATATTATTCTATAGATGTATTCACGATTCTATTATGTTTATGTATTTGTTCATACATTGACATATAATGATTTAAAGTACAAATAATTTATTACAAATAATTTATAATTACAAAAAATATTTAAGAAAATTCATCTTATAATATTTATTTGTATAATGTAAAATATATATTGTACTTTTAATAAATGATAAGTTTAGAATATTTTCATGTGAATATACAAATAAACACACGCATAAGTCATATAAAAGTATCTTTGTATTATTGTATTTATATGTGCACGCACATATGCATATGAATTATAGTTTTCATTTAAATTCCGTACAAGTATTACTTTCGCAATTATGAAGTGATGAAATTGGAAGCCAAATAATATTTTATTTTCTCTAGATTATTTATTATATGTATAAGTTTGTTGAAAAGAATCATATAAAAAACACAATAAAAATTTGTTTATATGCAGTTTTACAAAATTATTTAAAATCTATATAAATAAATTTAAAATCTATATATAAAGAGTTTATATTTCAGCATAACTTTTTTTTTGTCAACAATTCTTCGGATCGGATTTGGTCATCGGATCATCGGAAAAAATCGGATGAGGAGATCGTTATGCGGTGAAAAACATTGCGTCCGCGGAACGTAAACTTTAAACTTTACCGGCGGAAAAATTGAATTTCAAGATGGCGACACCCAATAAGGCAGATAGCTTATGGAGCCGAAAATTTGATGTCATTTTCGAGTTTTCCAATAGTTTTGATATAAATTTGATTTAGATCCACAAATTTCTCATGACAAAGTGTTTATTAGAGTTTTTTTGGGTCGCTGATCACGAATCAATATTGTTAAATTCAAGATGGCGCATCAAGTATGGGGGACGTAAATTTTTCGAAACATATATATTTCAAATTTTACACAAATATTTGTATATATGATGGGTTTTTGGGGATACCGATCGCGAATCTGATTTTCAAAATGGCGGCTCCAATATGGCTGAATTAATTTTACCTGGGAAGATTCCTTGAACGTGAAGATTTATTATTTCTTCGTTTCAATAGTTCCCTCGTCCGATGCTCGTCAATTGCTGAGATATCTGAAAAAAGAAACATTAATCAGTTAGAAAAATATTTAGAGTGATTGAATAATGGATATAGTTACATACAAGATATTCGGAATTCAACAGACAGTATATATTATATATATATCTAGCAAACGAAAAGGTATTCAAGAGGAATTGAAATTTGAATTCTTTTAATTCTTCTGAATCCAATTTCTCAACTCTCAAGAAAAGAAAGGAATTCAAAAAGATTTGATAAAACAATACATTCAATTCTTTCGAATATGAAAAAGATTCGAAAAAACAACATTGAATACTTTTGAAATAGAAAAAGATTCACACACGCATCGAGAAATTGGATTCAGACCCCAGTAAACGAAAAGGAATTGAAAGGTATTGGCCAATTCCGAATTGTGCAAAAAAGGGATTCGAAGGAATTAAAGTGAGTTCCTTTTTTGCACAATTCGGAATTGGCCAATATACCTTTCAATCCCTTTTCGTTTACTGGGACATCAACTATTTTATTCTTATTGAATTACTTCACTTCATTTATATGCACACGAAAGTTAATTGACATTCAAACGAGAATCTTAGCGCAGTGAAACGCGCTTATGAAAGAAATTGAAGGACTGAATTGCGGCATAAAAATGATAATTTAGAAGTATATAAGATGTATTGTCGAAATTTTATCAATATTGCATATCCCAGCAAACGAAAATTGATTGAATTCGATTTAAAATTAAAGCATTCTTAATCAATTTCAATTATTGAAAAAAAGAAATTTCATTAAAATTGATTGATTCAATTAATCCGTCATAAATATGAATCAATGTTGGTTATAGGTAAACAACTGAATTGATTTTGATTCATACTATTATTTTTTGATTGAAAGTAGTTCATTTAATGTTTTAAATAAGAATTTAATGCTTTGAATTACAATTTCAATAATATTATTTTTTATTCGTTTAAATTGATTGCCACGGATTATTTTCAATTAACAATTTTTTATTCAATTTGATTAAAAGGCCTAGAAAATCGAAGAGATTATTTTTTTATTCACATTGATTGACTTTAAGAATTTTCTATCAACATTTTTTCATTCAATGTTATTGACGCAGCGTTCACAATTCCTAATCGATTATTTTTTGATTAACTTTGATTAAAACGTGAAATTTTCAATTTATAATCTTTAATTGACATTGCAGCATTGCAATTGCAGCATTGCTATGATTTGATTCAATTTTTCAAAAACGAATCATCAATTTGAATTAATTTTTGTTTGCTGTGATAAAACTATTGTCGATTTGCAAACTCTTTTATTGATATATGGTGATTTCTACACTTTATATAATTGTTAATGTAGAAATTGGCATCGGTTTTCCCCGAATATATATACGAGGCCAGTACGGGATATGCGCGCTTGGAAAATCTGGGTGGGATTGTATTTTTCCCTGAAAATTTCCAGGATGTTTTTCGGACTCTATCGTAAAATATTAGCTTAGAAAATCTGGACTGGATTTGGATTAATTTGAGAAATTTTTCAACTCGTTTTTATTACAATATATTCGTTATGTTTTTGTCTTGGATTAAGCAGGGTCACTCAAGGAAAAATGATTGAAATTATTTAATTTAAAGTGCATATATTCTATAAACTGAAATAAAAGCGTTAAAATGTGTGATCGAGTTTTAAAGGCATCCAGTTACCTTAGGAAACGAAAGTATCGCGCGCGAAAAAATTTGGAAAAAGAATTGATAGGTACATGAAAATGTAAATGATTCATGTGATGAAAGCGACAGAGAATTTTCCCAACCTAAATATTCACGATTTCCTGATAACGTATTTGCAAACGAAAATGATGATGCGGATGAAAAAAAAATTGTTGTTACAGAAGATAAATTATTTGTAAAAGGCAATCAGATTAATTTAAAAAATAGTGTTTACGAGTATCCCTCAGATTCCTTAATTACCAATATGTGGGAAACAGAAACGAAAGCATCTAAAACCGTGATAATCCAACCAAGTTTTATTTTAAGTTACTTACATCAAGGAGAGCAAAATTAATAATTTATACACTTTATAAAGTACATAAATTTATAAAATATATTGCACACCTGCAACCTGTCACATGTAAATGTAAACATAGCAAATGCTATAAATTCATAATAAAATGATATTCTATAAAAGGATAGAATACTTATTTTGATCTTATGTATATATATATATTATATAGATACTCGATTTATATATATAATAACATAAATATATAAAACCGATATTATATATATATAAATTATTTTTAACAGCCGTGAAAAAAATCTAAATTTATAAGGGACCAGGGAAGGATGCCAGGACAATTTGTTGGAAAAACCAGCCTGGCCCGGGCTAGATCCTGAAACAGGAATATGTCCATGCCAGGCGTCCCCAATCACCTATAGGCGCTAGGTAATCTTCCAGGCCAGATCCTAGATATATTTAGGGAAATATATCCTAGGCCCAGCTTTTTCCAATATTAAATTTCTACCTTGATACAGGTATTTTCATTTTATATGCAAACATCGATTATATCCAATAATTGTCCAGTTCCAGTAAATAATTTTTTAATAAATACTGATTATTGTGTTTGAAAATCTATGTACACTTCTTAGAGATTGAGTCAAAATTAGCCCATAAGTCTGCTATCAGGTCATGACAATATGTACATATATCTAATATCGGCGTGTGACATCAAATATATATATATATATATATATATATATTTTTTTTTTTAATCATTTATATTATACGAATTATCATTGTTTTGTTTTTATTTGTCAGCAGTGAAACTTCTCATCGCGTAAATATCGCAGGGAAAGGCGCGTGAAAACGAGAGAGCATCGCTAATTTCTGCGCAAATTACCCGGTCAGACCGTATACAGACATTTACATTGTTACGCTGCGGTAGTTATTACGGATACATATAGTGCGCTTTCGTTGCATTTCCTCTTTCGGGCATTTTCTTTTCGTATATACTCTTATATATTGTATATCCTACTCCGATCACGCACCTTACGAAGGCGTGCCCGTTCCATAAGGGCCTATATATACTGGATATAACGAATATCTGCAGCTTTCAATTGACTTCAACAGTCGGAGCACGTGCTCCTTTCTTTTTTTCCGCTCCCGTGTGTTTCATGATGCCAAAAAGGAAAACCTCTAATGTCATCGTTTCGAAGAAATTGAGCTTCTATATCAAACACCGATTTCTTCCATGTTTTATTAACTTTATTTCTATTCTTTTCTTTTTTTTTCAACTGGAGCCCTGACGTAATCGAGTGTCTTTGTGACGGTAGAAGAAGAGAAGTCTCTTCTCTCGTCGTTCTTCTTTTAACATCTTTTTTAAGTTTCAGAGGTTCACATTTTTTTTCAATTTTTGAGCCGCTTCATTCTTAACAGGAATAAATATTAATGCGTTGACGTCAAAGTGACTTATTCCATCAGTTTCAAAGTGTTAGAAATGATTCCTAGAATAATCCCAACCTCTAAAAAAATGTCACAGTCTGATTTTTCTGATAATTTTCGTTAATTATTGTCAATGATAAGAAATTGAAATCGGATATTGTTATTACGTATAATTTTTAACGATTTTATTAATTTTATATAAAATTGTTTTTACAGAGTTTTGAATAGGATCAAATTGATGAGCGAAATATGTTTTGAATAGATGGATCGAAGCAAGCCAAGAAAATGGATTGGAATATTTGAAACCGCGTGGTTAAGGATTATACGTATACATACATTTAAGTGATCACTGACGAGTTTCATGCCTCCCAATCATTGAAAATCAATGATTTATATCTAATGTATATTTTTTTTTTTTTTTTTTTTTTTTTTTTTTTTTTTTTTTTTTTTTTTTTTTTTTTTTTTTTTTTTTTTTTTTTTTTTTTTTTTTTTTTTTTTTACAATGTGTTACACTTTTCTAAACATCCCAGTAAACCAAGAAGCATTCAAGTACCAGAAATAGGATTAAGAATGATAGAGAAGTATTCGTTTTGGACTGAAACGTCCAGGGTCAGGATGTAAAACAGCATTATGCTATGTCTCGCCCATTGTACAGATATTTTTTTTTGTGCAATAAAGACGATTTATTATTATTATTATTACTACTACTACTACTTCTTCTACCGTATATATTTTTTTAGAATGAGTTCTAGTCTTCTCGAATATTACGATCAAGATGTACATACGTTTACAAAAGAGGTGCATTTTGGAATTCGATTTTTAAAATTCATTTTTTTTTTTTTTTTTTTGCTTATATATAGTGTGTTTAGTTTTTGATGGTGTAAAACAATAAAGACCAATCTTAGGGCTTCGAGGACGCCAGTACGCACTATTACTGCAATTCTCAGCGTCAAGTAGGTCAATGTTATTAACAGGCCTTCTATTAAGACGTCGAAACTTTAATTGCATCTGAAACATAACAATAGTAACTTGAACTTAATTTTAATTCGACCAAGCCAATGCGCCGTTTACGACAGACTGATCTAACGATAAGCCGAGCGCATGTAAAACATTGGGATGCACCTTACGAAGATCGTTAAAAGAAAAAAGTAACATTTTGTCGCTAGTCGTTCCCTTTTCGCGCATTTCCACGCTGTGAATTGTTTTTTTTTTTTTTTTTTAAGTTATCGAGTGTTGATTTAATCTCGCGCACTTAAACTCGAGTACGAATTGCAACGAGGCGAAACTACTTGTTAATCGGTTTTTTATCGCGCACTTCGGGCCGTGCCTCCGTAATTTCGCGATTGACACAGATGTCCCCAGGCAACTGGTGCCCCTTTTTTTTGCTTTTTGAATCGGGTCCGGTGCGGGTATTCCAGTTTTTTGGCCCTCGGGCATGCCGTGTATAATTGGGCGAGAATTTCACTTATGCAACGCCTTTAAAAAAGAAAAGAAGTGTATCAAAAGAGTATAGCGACTAGACTGTAATTCATCAGACAACGTTTTTTAATTTGTCAAAATTCAAGTATATCTTAGTCCTCTATAGTTGTTTCGGTCTTATTATACTATTTACACGTAATAATCACAAATATATTATAATAAATATATAACGTAATATTTATATCGTTGATGAATTACTTACAAAATAGCTTCATTTTTTCAGTTTTACGATACGTAATTTCTTCACATACGTCAAAAGCTCCTAAACTCGCGCGCTTTTCATCAATATTTCTACTAATTTGATGCTCGTGCACCATCCAACGTTCCCGAATTCCCAAACACTGAATATATTCAACCATAAATTTCGACATTCTAGCCCTCTCACTCCCTCTGACTGCCAACGATAGAAAAGCCAAATTTGAAATCAATTGTTGTTCATTTACTTGCTTAATCGGTACGACTATATGCATAAGTTTCTTGGAAGAGATAGTCTCCAATGTGACGGACCATAATTCAGGAAGAAACATACAGACGATTGTTCGATCCCGAAATAATCCACTGGAGTATTAACACCTGTTTCTTCCGTTAAAATGTTGTGTTCAAAATTCATGATTGTTGCAATATAAGTTGAAATGTCAGCTATATACCAAGAAGTACTGCACCCGATGAATTAGTGAATACTAGAAATTCACTGCAGTTATCACCTGCGGGAATCTTCACTTTGAACCCATGCAAATTGGACAAATTATCCGAAAATAGCGCAGTATTCCAAGACAATGACTGGGCGTAGAAACGATTATAAAATGGATTGTAGAAAAGTAAAACAGCTTTACAATTGCCTATGGTTTCAATAGGGACAACAAGAAATGACGCGTCCAAGACTCGTGTCCTCCACATATATTTCAAATAATTCAAGTAATTATTATGATAATGATTATTTTGCTGCAGAGAATAATCATAAATTTGGTGTACAATCGGGACAATGTACTGGAGTGTATATTGATTGGAATGTATTATTTCGATAAATACGAAGATTAATAGATGGTATATTGACAGTTATTAATGAAATCGCCTGAAGTGACGAATTCGGCGGGACCCTCTGTCGCTCGATGCCTAATTTATATAGCAACCTTTAATGATCGAATAATTGGTCATCTATTTTATAAAGTTTCGTCAATGCTGCCAATTGAAATAATTATAATAATAAACCTAACATACAGTTAGAGCACTTTCAAATTGATAATAAACATTTTCGAAACTTCTCCCTCAATTTACTAAGAAATTTGAGATGAAGTCTATTCATTAATAAAACGCGTTTAATCCACCAAGTAGTCGAAAATGCATTGAAAGGTCGAAAAAACGAATTAAAATGGATTCAAGTGGATTAAAATGGATAAAAAATGAATCAACTTAAATCCACTTGAATCCATTTTAATTCTTTTTTTTTTTACCTTTCAATGCATTTCCGGTTACTGGGCAGGAAACGAATTAAAAGGTATTCAAGAGGAGTTGAAATTTGAATTCTTTTAATTCTTCTGAATCCAATTTCTTGACTCTCGAGAAAAGAAAAAAAATTAAAAAAGATTCGAAAAACAACATTGAATACTTTTGAATATTTAACTCTTCAGATCTATCGATCCTAACCTCCAAATTTGTTATAGATTCAAAGGTATTCAAAAACTCGAAGCAATATTCTTTTTTGGACATTTAAAATCATCCAGAATAGAAGAAGATTCACGTCAAGAAGTTGGATTCAGACACAAACGGTTTTATTCTTATTGAATTATTAATCCTTTTTCGTTTGAGGGGAATTCTCTATAAAAGAGATTTAAACTTGAAAATATACCTATACTACTTTCTCTATAATTTGAATATTTTAGGTTAGGAATTGATGTTATCAACCATTTTTATAGAATTCATAAGGAGTGCAGTTTTAATGATGATTTCATCGGATGTAATTGAAGTGTGCGTTTGTTTTCAGCATTAAAATCCATTCATTTCTTCTGTTAAAAAAAAAAAGGACAGAATCCCGTAGATTTTCCTGACGCCCGAGAAGAATTATTGCGATAAGGCCTTCAGGAATCATCCTAACCCGTGAGCTTGAGAATCTTGAGATACGATCAGACCTTGCGTCAATGCTCGCCTAGCCTGTCTTATAATAATACGCGGTAGATAATTGCTCGGTTGCCTTTCTTAACGAGCCCTCCACCCAGAGAGCCAGAAAGACAATGCAACACGGGAGTCGCTTAACGAAGACATTAACGGCATTGGTCGAGTTTATTGACATAAATATGCAAATTACAATATTTGTGCAATCGCGTATACTCCTCCAATGGGATACGAAAGGTGCAGCGTGGGCGGAAAAGGAAATGGAAAGTGGTCGAATATAACAAAACTAATAATAAATTGTTTGAATCGTCAGAAATCTTATATTCTCACTGCAGTAAAAAAAAAAAGACTGATAGGTGAAAACTTGGATTAAAAAGGATTAAAAATGATTAAAAATGGATTCATTTCTTCTACAACGAATACTTCTGAATTAATGCGCCCTGAGTATATAGAATTACGATGTGATCATTAGTGCGCATGCGCAAAAATAAATAATTTAATATGTATTAAAGTTTCAAAGTGGTTTACGAAAACTATTACAAATAATAAAAAGATAATTTGTCTTTTAAAATTAGGACAAATTGTACTAAAATAAAGAAGTAGTATATTTCTTCCCCTAGGGCGCAAAATAACGTTTTAATACGATAACACGGAATAAAAGTTTAGAAATTAACGTTTTAAACGCATATTAATAATGTATAATAATGTTCGAAAACATTGAAATCGAGTTTTGCTTTTGTTTCTACCGTGACAAAATAGTAGCTTTCGATCCCAAGGCGCAAAATGTCACTTTTCTTCTTCCGCAATGTCGATTTGAATGATTCCGAACTCTTATTATATTGCTGTTACTTCGTGTCTTCATTTTAATTGTGCGTCAATGTGTGCGGAAAATCGCATTTTGCGCCTAGTGTAGAAAAAAAAAACAAAAAAAATGTAATATAGTAAATTATAGAAATTTTTTTTAATTAAAAAGAAACTTTTCGGAATAACATCAGTAGTATACTAACGGAGATAAAAAAAAAAAACAAAAGATTATGAAATCACGAATAATAGGTCAGTTCGTTTATTGAAGGCTCGACACATATCTGCTAATAAGGTGTTCTTTCATTTACTGCCTACTCATCCACACCAACAATGAGTCTTGACTTTTCTTTTTTTTTTCTTCTTCTTCTATCAAGCATATATATAGTTGGAATCATCTTTACGGAGGCGTTCGAAGATGCTGCGGCGTACGTCTTTATTTACATTGTCTTTATACTTGTATTGTCATTGATGGAAGATCATGAACGTCCCACATTTATCATACCCTAGTTTGTCAATATTTGCAAACATCTTTCGTACAAACAAAACTCGTCAAACGAATGCAACATTTTGCAAAACGTATAATTCCCTATATTCTCCGACATCGGGAAAATGTTACAATGGCGGCGCGGCCGTTGGCCGCAATTCGTGGTTTCGCGGGACTTTCAACGGCGCTTATTACCTCATAACGGAGAGGACGTGCATGAGATTCGTTATATACTTGCACGTATATGTATACATATATATATGTGTAGAAATATGCACACGCGTTACGGGAAGCATTATGCAAGGGAGCTCCAGTTGCAGAATCGCAGTGGGTCGCAATGTGTGTAACGTCGAACCGCGCCACAATAAACCACAATGCGATGTAAATTCTAGTCGTGTAGACTTCTCTTCCACGTTTCGTGTATAGTCGCTGATTAAATCGAGAAATCCCACTTGAGAAGCGCCTTTCTAAATGTCAGAGAGACATTAATGTTTTCCACCCTCTACTCCGCATCGCTCGCCGTGAGAAAATCTCAGAAAAATAGGCACTAAAGGTCAATTGTTTAAAAAGAAAGAAAAAGAAGAATAAACGATTTCTATGAGTTTCGGGAATCGTGAAGCAGGTTTACTGGTGAATTTTGGTTCACTACAATTATGAATCAGAATTTGGTTCACCAGAATAATGAAAACATTGTACATTTTATTTGGTTGTAAAATTTGTTTGATTATTATCTATAGGGTTTGTTTCAATTGATAGTTTTTATATTGACCATGAAATGTGTAGGAATGCGCCCTGGACTGGCAAGATATTGTATATGGACTATAAGACGCAGCAAAGGGTACTTTTAATTAAGGAATATAAGACTTGACAAAACAATAACTGTTTTAAAAAATGTTCTTAAAGTAACGTAGATCTACCAAATATGAATTGAAAAGGTACTTAGTGTAGTTGGAAAATGGCGTGAATCTAACAGTCATCGGTTTATCAAAATGGACCAGATAGAAGTCGAGATAACTCAGATTTTCAAAAAGTAGCTAAAAAGTACTAAATTTCAAAAATTCGTATCTTTTTTAGTTTTTTGAATAAAGTATTGAGTGAGTACTTAAAATACTCGGAAAAGTATACCGGATCTAATCATCATCTATTTTTCGAAATGGACCAAGTAAAAGTCGAGATATTCCTGATCTTTCAAAAAAAAAAAAAAAAAAAAAAAAATGACATATTGAATTTAAAAAATTTGTATTTTTCATAGTTTTTTGGTGAAAATTATGAATGAGTAATCAAAATACTCGGAAATATACACCGAATCAAACAGTATTCGTTTTTTTTTTTAAATTGGCCAATTAAAAGTACAGTAGTTTTTCAAAAAAGTAACGTACTAAATTTCAAAAATTCATATCTTTTTTAGTTTTTTGATTAAAGTATTGGGTGGGTACTTAGAATACTCGGAAAAGTATAGCGTATCTAATCGTCGCTGGTATTTGAAAATGGATCAAATTAAAGTCGAGGTATCCCAGATTTTCAAGAAAATAAGATACTACATTTCAAAAATTTGTATCTTTTTTTGGTTTTTTGAGGAGAATTTTAAACAGGGTACTTAGAATACTCGGAAAAGTACTCCGAATATAATAATCATCGGTTTTTTAAAATGAACAAACTTGAAGTCGATATATCCCCGATTTTCAAAAAAGTAACGTACTAAATTTCAAAAATTCGTATCTTTTTTTAGTTTTTTGAGGAAAGTATTGAGCAGGTACTTAGAATACTCGTAAAAGTATACCGGAACTAATCATCATCTATTTTTCAAAATGGACCATATAAAATCGAGATATTCCCGATCTTTCAAAAAAAAAAAAAAAAAAAAAAAATGACATACTAGATTTAAAAAATTCGTATCTTTCTTAGTGTTTTGGGGAAAATTATGAATGATTATTCAAAATACTCGGAAATATACACCGAAACAACCAGTATTCAGTTTTTTGAAATTTACCAATTAAAAGTCCAGATATCCTCGATTTTCAAAAAAGTAACGTACTAAATTTCAAAAATCCGTATTTTTTTTTTTTTTTTTTTTTTTTTTCGGGAAAGTATTTTGAATACTCGGAAAAGTATACCGTATCTAATCATCATCAGTTTTTTAAAATGGACCAACTAGAAGTACAGATATCCCCGATTTTCAACGTAAGAAATCTGCAAGTCATACGAAATTTTATATGGTTTCTTATTCAACATATTTTATAGATAAGAATATTACATCCACCACGGTTTGATGGTATTTGGCCACTATTTTATTTCTAATATCTAATTACTAAGCGATTAATATTTTGAAGCATGAAATAATGTCGCTATATATTGTAATAATATTTCATTATTGTAATTTTTATTCTCATTTGGATTGAATTTAGACGAGTGTCAGTATCAGAAACGTATTTTTTTTATATCGTTGGTCAATGGGTGAAAATCAAAACACTTGTCGAAAGACGACTACAATAGTCTGTTATATAGAAAGTTGATTGTATGCCGAATAAACATTAGAATTTGTGTCGTCATCGTTATTTTTTTATTTAAAAGAATAAAAAAACACTCAGTTTTCTAAATAGTGTGACACGCCTAATCAAATTTTAAGAGCAGCATTCCTTCTCAGCGTCAACAATTACTCTGGAAATGTCAATTTTCTACATTTTCTATTCATATTTGTCACGTTTCATTTTTAATTACTGTCAATATTTCCTTCGACATTTTACAAATATATCATTTTTTTTACAGTTTAATTGTAATAGTAATTATTATATAATCTTAAAAGTAATCATTTAAACTTAACTCAACACTGATTGAACATTAATTAATTTTTATTAGTTTTTATAATTAAAATTATTATTTATACATTATGTATTATTTCTTTTTTTCTTTTGTTATAATTTATATTTAACTATTTTCTAAATTAAATATTTTATTAAATATTTAAGTTAGTTATTAAATTTGATCATTTTAATTATTGATCGATTAATTACTTAATTAATTAATCAAGTATAAATATATTAAAGATTTTATTTGATTGTATAACTATACCAGTAACCATCAACAGAGTTATTATACTGGCATGTGTGTAAGCACTTAAATCATTTCGGTATTCGAGTGTCTCAATCCATTGTCGACCGTGTCCGGATAAACGAGCAGTTTACTACTGACCCCCAAGTCCCGCCGAGATTAGAGTTAATACCCCGTCATTGTGGAATCGTTTAAAAAAGATTATACGCCAAAAGCTTGGACAATGTTGTTCCGTTAGCAAAGTTTCCGGTTAACTGATTGCAGTGTCGCAGTGACTTGATATTTACCGTTATACCAAAGGAAAAGAGCAAGAGGGAGAAAAAAAACGAGATGCACCAAGCGCCGAGCAACTGTCATTTGCATTTTTTTTTTTTTTTTTTTGTCAACGGATATTCCTTTTTCAACTCATTACCAATTTCTTTCCACTTTAGACCCTATATTTTCCGTGCACTAATTCTTTCTGCAATAATGATTTCAGGTTTCACTACGTATAATTTTTCATATCCTAGATTATTACAATATATATATATATGCATACACATATATACATATACATACATGCATACATATCTGTGTATGTATGTGTGGATAAGCGAGACTTTCTACGTTAATTTAGATATCATTTGACATTAATGTATTCGACTTTTCGTTTCATTCTGACAAATCGATTCCCACTTTTCAACATTTACCAAATTTTGTAATTTAGAACATCAGGAGACTTGCGTTAACGATGTTGATGTTCTTTAAAATGCATATATAAAAGGTATATATGGTCATCAACTGGCGAACAACGCTCCAAGGGATGATATTTGGTAAAATTTCGTACAACTTTTGATGATTACAAGTTTGAATTAAACTTTATGAAATGAATGATTAATCACTGTATTAATTACAATTAAAAATTGTTTTTAGTTGGCGCATCAGGACTAATATGCAAATGTGTTCGTACAAGGGGCCATCGTCTAAATCAATTGTATATATCAATCGTTGGCCCCTTATCGCAATGCATTTAAATAGACGGCAGAGGCCAACATTAAATATTTCTCAATAAGTAAACTTGTGATCGGACAAATTTTCGTATTGGACTCTTTTGCTTGAAATTGTGGAAAGGAATCATTAGAAGCATGATTTTTAAATACTTGTTGGTCATCATATATGTCATACTCATTATTGTTTATTTATCATGAATTATGGTTTCTTTAATCGCTTCTGTTTTTTTTTTCGAAGTTTTCACCGCACGTTTGTGCATTGTCATTATTAGTCAACTTTTATTTTGATATCAACTCTAGTTTATTTTTAATTACTTTGCCAAATGTTTTGTTTTTGTCAGTTATGTTGATATATTGTCTTCTTTTATTTGTCTCGTCAACATTCGGGTGCTTTATTGTTCAATTTTGTTTACTTAATCAACCTTTGTTTGTTTTGCCAACATTTCTTTGTTTTTCTCAACACTTGTAGATTTCTTTTGCTATTGTTTGTCAACATCTGATTGTCAACTTTTGTCAATTATTGTAAATAACAATTCCTAATTTTCATCATTTTCATAAACAATTTCGTAATTATTAATTTTTTGTCGTCATTTCCAAAATGTTATTTTCGCACTTCATATAATGTATTTTGTCGCGGTTTTAAGAAACGATTGTCAACATTTACCTGATGTTTTTGTTTACCTTAATTTGCTCGTTTTTGACAGATTTTTCTTATTTACGACCTGTTTTTCACACTTTTGCACATTTTTTCCTTTTTGTACATTTTGTTGATTTTGTACATTTACGTCGGTATTCAGTAAAATCCATTGATTTTCTTACATCACAGTTTCGTTTTATTTATATTTGGACGTTAATTGTTATTCGTGTACAAATATTTTTGTTTAATTTATTTTTTACAATGTCATCAACCACGAGTCTAGTCCAACTTGTATCATTTATCTTATTCATTAATTTTAACTCACATTTATTGTGCGAGTTTCAAAATATTATGATTACGTATCAATCGCTATCTTCGTTTACGTAAAACTGTAAAACGCTCAAATGAGTTCCTTGCTGCATATCCTTATTAGCATTTTGAAACGTATAAAATTTGATGCGGAGACTGGCACCCGTCAATTAGCATATAAATTAGCCGCAAAAATCTAACCTAAAATATAAGTTGATTTAAATAAATGCATAAAAATCGAACGTGGTTAATTTATTGTAGGTGGAAGTGTAAACACTTGGAAGTGAATTGGTGTAAGTGTCCATAAATGGAGAAATCATTCTCGTTTTCAAATATGTATATACACACGTATACATAAAAAAGTATTAGTGAAATCACTCTCTCTCTCACTTTGTGCGGTCGTAAATTTATATTTTATTGGCCTATACGAGATATATGTATATCGCAGATATTTACGACTCGCCGACACGCTAATTAGGCAGTGTGTTTTAACGCGCATACGCACGTATATAGTTTTTATGTATATATACGATATTTTGCTACTGTTAATCATCTTTATTTGGGCTTTGTGGGCACAAAAATAAAACTTTTCCATTTGGATTTTAAAAACCACAGAAAGTTTTTGATAAGAAAAATTTAAATTAATTTCTTGCTTAATACAATTATAAATATATAAATAAATAAACATATATATATATTTTAAAAAATGTAGAAGAAAATTAGAATTAAAAATCTATCAATAATAATAACAATAATAACGTTCTCGTTCTTCTTCCTTTTTTGTTTTCCTTAAGACAAGAACTAATTTGTATATTATTATTAAACGCTATTCAAAATGTTTTTTGGATTATTTTGTTATCATTCTTATCGCATTCTAACAATTATTGTACAAATAACATAAGTGCAGATTATGTAACAATTGATTAACTTTACATTAATGATCCCCTCAGGAGGACACCAAAGATAATCAAAACCAATGCAACGATCAATGAAAAAAACAAACGACGATTTATTTAAAATAATCATCAAAAATAAAGGCTCGACAAGTCTAATTTCATTTCTGTACCATAAAGATTACGAATACGAAACAATGGGTAGAATCGCGTTTCACTCGATCTCACTCTATTAAAAAAAAATGAATGAAAGAAGCTGACAATCGGCGAGCAACCGCGCGATGACTGGCAATATAATAAAGAATTTTCTCTCGTAATTTTTCTCAATTTTCCCTATAATTGATCCTAAAAACGCATTCCCAGGTCGTTTTAAAAGGAAATTCACATCGCGAGGCAAATTACAACTTCTTGGCGCCGCTTCTCGCCAGTGTCAAGGTTCGCCACTTGGTCCCACAAATATCTCTTCAACTGCCATAAACTCCTATCACTGTGCCATTATGACATTCTTCCTCTATTCCCACGTTTAAATGTACAGTTTTAATTATAAGCACGCGGAACGTATCCATTTCTGCGGCATTTTCCATCAATCCGGTAACCATTTTCGCATTGAAATCCAGTCGGAAAAAGTCACAAGACACTTGTGTTTCTTCGAAAGCGGGCGACAAAATAAAAAAAAAATAAAAAACGCCAGAGAGAAACTAGCAAGCGAATATAGACACGTATCAAGTTGATCGCTCCATGTCCTTGCTATGTACATATTTCAATTACCTGCGCAATCGCACACGCGATCGTACGCGCACCTGGGCCGAAAATCGAATGATCCATTCCTACATAGGAGAAATTCCATGCGATGTCTTCGCTCGTTAAACCGGATCGTAATTTATTGTGATGTATATCGCTTTACGACCTATACTCGTACGGTCGTTGCTTGCAATTCACGCTTTGGACCATTAGGATTCGGTATGCGTGAAATTAATTATACCGAATTCACTTGCCATTTCACTAGCGACAGCTACGAGAAAAGTTAATTATCTGAGATGCGTATACGTATAAAAATAGATCTTCCATTTATTTCGCCAACAAAAATAAAGTATTTGAATAAATGAAAAACAATTGATAAAATTTTGCTTTCTGGTGCTATATTGATCATCTTCATTTCTATTATTTTAACATCATTGGCAGCACGGATGTTGAACTTCAATAACAATCTCGTACTCTTTAAGAATTATCCGTCACGCAGAAAAAGAGGCGGGCTATATTACAGAAAAATCTAAATTAAATTTACAGATTTATTGCTGCAACATTGTACAGTTTGGTAATCAACAAATTCTAATTAAGTTACGTAAACTTCGAACGAAACGGTTGATGATGCCAGATGATGACGATGGATGATGGTGATGGATGATGATCACGGATGATGATCGCGGATGATGATGTCGGATGATTATGATATATTATGATGTTGGATGATGGTTACTGATGATGACGTTGGATAATGATAAAGATTATCGATTATCATAAAACATCATCGACCATCATCATCATTGTCATCAATGTATGTCTCTTCATCGACTAGTAATCTTGTTCGTCGTCATCATCGACATCTCTCAATACTTACTCCATCATCCTTCATCATCTTCAATTAATATCCGACAACATCACGACATCATTCGGCACTATTACCCGTCATCACTATATAATCACCTGTGATTTTCATACACCAAACTTTTTTCTACATCGCGCTTGCATTATGTTGCTTCAGTTGAAAGTAAGGCAAAAAAATCTGTAAATTTAACAGATGTTTTTCGTCATACCCATAAATTATACACACATATAAATGTACAGAAATATATATCTTCAAATTTTACTGATATAAGATGATTTGTTTTTATTTCACACAACTTTTGCGTACACATATAATCGAAATGTGTAATAGAATATTTTTTGTACATAGGTTATTTTTCTCTGTGTTAGTACAATACTTTCCCAATCGATAATTAATATAACGCAAGTAAAAGGAAAAGCCTTGACTTTTTCATCACTTCAATTGTTCTATAGTTATACACTTGAACTATTGTCGCGTGTGCAACATTATATATAGGTGACCGCGACGTGGTAAAAATGTTTATCTTTACGACTTAATTGCACTGGATACTATTTTAATTAAATTATCAATAAGAAGACTGTTTTAAGCAAATACAAATATTAGAGTTTTGATTTATTAACCAATAAAATAGTTGAGGCGTAGTTTAAGTTAGTCCAATAGGTATATCAGATTCTTTTCTTGTTTTTCGTCCAATCATATTGATTGATGGTAATAAAAAGAAATATATAGTCATACAGATTGCGATTACAATAAGTGCAAAGTAATAAAAAAGAAACGAAAATAAAAACAAAACAACGGAAATCAAAAAAGTATTAGAAATAAAAAAAATAAGTAGTAGAGAAAATAAAACAAGTATAGTGGAAATCAAAAAAGGAACGAGAATTGAGAAAGTAAAAAAAAAATCATAAAAGGAAAATAAAAAAAGTTACATAGATTTAAAAAGTAACGAAAATCAAAAGATAATGAAAATCAAAAAAGTAAATAAAATAATAAGAAGTACCAAAAATAATATAAGTAACGAAAATAAAAAAGTAACGAAAATAAAAAAGTAACGAAAATAAAAGAATTATTCAATTAAAAAAAATAAATTAAGTAGAGTATATACGAGATAAGATGTATAACTATACGTTGGTGTACGTGTGTAGGACAAACAGGAAGAGAATTAAAAGATAGAATTAAAGAGCATCAAAAGAATAGTTTACAGGATTATTAAGTATATATATAAAGAATACTGAACATACAGTTTCGATTCCATTACTATAAAAATGGTAGTTAATGCGAAAAAGAAAAAATATATGATTAACAAAAATATTAAAAAAAAAATAAATATATGAAAAGTATATATATGAAAAGTTTATATATGAATATAAAGGAAAGCATATCGAATACTACTTTATTTTAAAAAAATACATATATAAATAAAGTAGTTTAAATAAAGTAGTATTCGATATGCTTTCCTTTACATTCATATATACTTTTCATATATACTTTTCATATATACTTTTCATATATTAATTTTTTATATATATATATATATATATTTTATATAGCATTCTTTTTATATATATATATATATAGCATTCTCTGCAAAAAAATACTACATTTTCATAATACTATATATATTTTATACGATAGTTTATAAGACAGAAAAACTCTGTCGAAAGGTACAGACAAAATTTCTTTCTTTCAACTGAATCTGTTCGAATCTGTGCCAATTCAACGTCAACCTGCAGATTCCGATTTTTTATAGTTACATCGAATTTTCTTACATATAGAAATTCGAATAGAATGAAATTCATTCTGATTCGAACGAATAGAGAAATATTTTCGGATAGAAACGGATTCATTCGAATTGAAGTCGCGAATCAATCGCCAGACATTAATAGTTAAGCGTCATTTTCGAAACAGGAAATCGACAAAGGTCATTCAAAAAAATTTAGAAAGTGTTGGAGATGCTTAATACTATACGTGAACGAAAGTCTCGGACGTAACTAGTAAAAATGAATATAGAAGTGATATTTATTTATTTATAAACATCTTTAACTTTTCTTTTTGAATATAATTTTTTTTTTATTTATTTATAAATAATTATATATTTATTTATATCTTTTAATATGTATAATTTATATATAAAAAGTAATAATTATAAGAGAAAATATTTGAAAAATGAAATTTTGATATGTTAAGATTATTAAATTTTTATTCATCTTGTCATTTTATCGAATATACCAACATATTGCCGCACTACGCGTCTTGCAAAATGAAAGTTTACCAATTACACGTTCTGACATTGGACTGAAATGAGTGAATGCGAAAGTGAACATCTTTCACTCATTTACATCCGTGGTAATTTTAAGAATCTTGTTCCGTTACATTTTTAATGTTGGGTTCAACTTTTTGAAATTGAATTATATATACATAATTAAAACAACGAATATATATCATTTTATTAAGTGTAATATTCATTTTAATCAGGAAAATAAATGAGATGTCATATATTCGTCATGTTTTGTTTTTATGTTTCTATTTTCATTTTTATTTTTTATTTTATATGATTAAATTCAAATATTTATAACGATAAAATAAAACTACCGACAAACGAGGATTATACTTAAAAGAATAAAACGAATCGACAAAGGTTCAGATGGGTAACAGGATCATTCTGGTTCGATCAATTTTCAATATTTTCCACGAATTCAGACATTTAGAAGTACAAGTACAGAAAATAGGGAGTCTATCAATAAGTTCTTTTCTCACTTCTTTAGAATGAAAAATTATTTTCATTGATTCGAAAATTTACTAAAGTGGAGAATTTCTTTGTGTCTCAGTATTCAGTCTTCGATGTAATCTTATATTAAGTATGATGTAATACGTATTTAATGAACGAACTCGTCAAATGAAAATGGAAATGAAAAACTCACCTGGGCACTCCACGTAAAATCATTATTTCGACCGTATTGAATGCAAATGAGTATTTTTAGAAAAATTAAATTTTCTGTTCTCGCATCTCTTAATTTACAGACGCAAAAGTACGATGATAAACAATTGATGTAACATGATTGTTTTCCCGTAGTTTTTTTTTTAACGACCTTTCTTGTAAAACTATTCGCTTTTATGAATTATGATAAGATGCGGATAAAAAAAAAATCATTGAAATTTTTTAATATACATTTTTCAAATTCTGGAAAAATTTGTAAAAAATGTGAATAGAAGTCCCCTGAGTAATACGTAAAATGTACGATACAGGGGCCTTGTATTTTTAGAATTCAACCGCGATTATCTATAGCTCGATTTTTTAATTTTTCTTCTTTTAATTGTAATGGATTTTGAAATCTTAATACTGACCCGTAAATTATAACAACAAAAAGAAAAGCAACAAATAAAGAAGTTTAATATAACATTTTTCGTTTTACGACTGTTGTACTTTATTTTATATAATATTGAAATTAAATAGTCTTTTACTAAATAAAAATTATTGACGTTTCGTTCCTATTGTGTGGACCCCCTCTTCAGAAATAAACTATATATAATGAAAACAAGCAGAGACATACGCGCACTGAAAGAAATGTAAAGTCACTTTTATGTATAGGCCAATACGCCATCTGTTATTACGTTTATAAATATCAATTTTGAATTAACTGTTATTTTTTAAATTTGTTTGTATTAAACTGTATTGTAAATTTGTGGTAGAATTGATGTTTCAAAAAAAAAAAAAAAATGATGTTTTAATAAAATAATTTTCTATATTTCTTGTCTTTTTTTTTATGATTTTTTTCAACTGCTAAAATTGTAATTGATTTATAATCAAAATTTTGCGAATTTTTTACATGGTGCAAAGTTAATCCTGTATATTTTTCTGGATCTTCATTGATAGTCTTTAAATCTTTTATGCGTGTTTCTAATTTTCGTTCAGTCTGCCCAATGTCAACCACATTCTACTGTGGAATTTGATAAATGATACAGCTATATGTTTTTCTTTTTTAAGTTTTTCCTTATTTGGTCTAATTTTTCCAATGTTTTTGTTGACTGGAATAGATACATCTCAAATGTTATTGTTGTTTAATTTATAGTCAAGTTTATCAGTAATTCCTTGCATGTAAGGCATAGATGTTGTTTTAACGAAAATTCATTTCAATTGTTTTCGACTTGATATTTGACTAGAATTATAAAAATTATGAACTTTTTCTGAATACATTGGCTAATAAGTTGTCGAGGATAGCTCAATAAAATTCTTCTTACAAATTTCAATTTTTTTTTTTTTAACGTATCTCTGACAATTTGAATGCATAACCGATTAAACCTAATGTTACACTAATTTTATAATTTCATGGGTGATTAGAATGGAAATTCAAGTATCGTCCTGAAGCTGTTACTTTATAGAACCAGTCCCATTTCCTTTTCTAATCACTGTAATATCTAAAAAATTAATTGTATTATTTTGTTCTATTTCTTGTGTAAATTTTATTCTATTAATGTGATCTTTAATTTTATTTAAACTATTGAAAATATGTTCTATTAGATTTTCTGTATATATTCCGGATAAGCTATAAGTATGTCGTCTATAAATAAAAAGGAGTTTTAAATGGTTAATTATTAATTAGGATATTTTTCAATAAATTCCATGACTAAAATATAATAAAGAAGATTCAAAGTTTATGTGATGTGTAAACAACACGTTTAGCGAAGCATAGGTCGGAAAATCGTTTAGAAAGGGAAAAATTGCAATTTCTTGGAAGATGTATAAGATAGTTATTTGGAAAAGCTACGCTAAGTAGACTGCAACAATTAGGTTTTTTTCTTTTATTTCACTTCCAATATATGTAGGTACAGGAAATGATTTCTGTTGTGTAGTCGCATAAATTGGAGATCGTTCAGTGGATCACGCAAATACAATAATATTGGAAATTATCAAATGCACGAAAGGGAATGATTAAAGAGAAATGTACATTACGTTGTTCAATTGTATAATAAGTAGTGATGGGTGTGGTTTCATAACTTTCATTTGATATTCTTTCTTATATTCGATAAGATGTTACAATATATATTACCTATTTTTATGAGTTTTGTCTAATTTTAAATAATATATATATTTTTTTTATTTTCATTTATTATTGTTAAAAAAAAATTATATTCACATGAAAGTTTTGATTTCTCGCGGGACTTTCACAAAAATTATATATATAATATGCAAAAGAAAGGTAAAAAATGTAAAAAAAAAGTATACCACGTGGGTAAAATAAGAAAAAAGTTTATAATAACATTGAGTGAAATCACGGCAATTAATTATCAAATTACAAGTTTTAGAGAAATCTCGAGAGAGCTCGACGTATTCCTTATCCACATCCGAATACAATGTGCCAGTCGGCTTATAATATGAGGAAGCGCATCCACTTGTGAGAAGAATGATTTATTCATTTGCTCAAGGTTGGAATTAATGAATCAGGGGCTTGAGGCGAATTTAACCGAATTATAAGAAAACATCGGAAACATTAACGACGGAATCTTCTTCATCTTTTTTACGACCGTGTTACACGGAAATATAATAAATGTCAGTCTGTCATACACGTGCCAATACTTGTAATGCCCTCTAATGGATAAGTATATCGAGAACGTGGATCGGAAGTTTTAAGAAATACACATCAGTAATCGAAAAATGGATTTAAATGGATTCAGAATTTTATATGAATTTCAATATTGAATTTTACACTTGTCCCTGAATTTAAAGGATTTTTTTTTTAATGGATTTGAATGTATTGTCTACATTTAAAAATTTAAAGAATTTCAAATATTTATTTGATTGAAATGTTTTTAAAGTGATTGACAATTATTCTCTATTTTGTTTGTATTTATGAAATTGGATTGAAATGAATCGATATTTCAAATAAATCATTTTTAGGTTTGAAAGTATTCGAAAGAGAAAAAATTCAAAATCAGAATTAACGAAACGAATGCACTTTTATTCATTGCGATTCATTTCCGATTCATTTTCGATCTGAATAGTCGTTCATTTCTTTGCAAAAATTACAATTTAAAACGGAAATATTAATTTATTTCATATAGTTTGAGGACATAAGTGGGTCATCAGATGAGATAAAGGATTGATATTTATAGCCATAAATGGACATTTTCAAAGATTACATATTCAACAATGGATTTATACTTGTAAATTTCTTTATTCTTATTTTTTCAATGGGAAATTTTTAAAATGAAGAGATTTTCACGAGTAGTGGCTTGCTATCTTCTGACAGTGAGCCTCTTCAACTTTAAACTCAGGGATTTTTTAATCTATAATGGCTAATATTAATAATCATTTATAATTGACAATGTTTTCTTAATAACCTCTCCAATAAAAAAGTAATCAATATTAGCACTAGGTTTAGTGAAAGTTGAAAATTCATTACACTAAAGTTGTACAACATTCGATTCTGAAGGAAGTACGCCTGAATTAAATAAGAAGAAATACGAAAGAAACTCTGAAGAAACGTTCTTGGATACCGATCTCACCAATATGAGGATCCATTATTATAAGGATATAGCAGAGCGGTACCAGTTTAGCGATTGGTATTTTGCAATCTGATCAAAACTTTGAATCAGAAACTTAATCACATTATTAACGGGACTTGTAAATGGATCTAACTTGTTTTCCTTAGATTTCTCGAAATCATTGAAATGAGTGCGGAAAGGCATTGAAAAAATTGCTTTTCCAATTGATGGTAAACGCATCAATATAGTTAAAGCTTCAGGATCCACATGCCATAAAATAGAACTGGAACATTTAGAGTTAGCTCTACTTGCAAAAAGTTCTATTTCTTGAGTTCCGAAACACGAAACAATTGTAGTGTATGCGTTCCTGCAAAATTATGACAGATAATCTTCCCTTTACAATAGGTCTGCATACCAAACAATCAGCTTGTGAATGTCAATGCAAGGTTTTACGATATTATCTCCCCTTAACACTATTACGTCTGAATATATTGACTGTATCGTAGAAACCTGAATGATATTGATAGTTTTTATTAAAGTGCGTTGTAAAGACTTACGCTCTTCCCCATATACAGAGTATCGTAATCCTCATCTCAATAGCGTGGATATTTCGGATAGTAATCACCATCTTCATCCGTGTAACAGCGGCTGATTATGACGCCTGCAGTCACCACTATAAACATTTCTGTCAAGGATTTTTCTCTGCAAGTGCGTATTCTTTTCTGTTTGCTCCCTGAATCTTTTTTTTTTTGATTTAATATTTCTTTATAATACCGATATTGAATCACTCATTTCAATTTATATAATTAATATACAATGTGGCGCAACCTACACAAGGTAAAATAATGCAAGGACATGACAGATCGATAAACAGTTATTGAAGTAGTGAAATTCCTGTGTTTTTTTTTTTCTTTTTTCCTACTATTATCTATAACTAAATACCCCCGGT
>JAPYZR010002390.1:0-19851 GCA_030522945.1 Trichopria nigra
ATTTTAACCACATATTCTACAGATTATAATCTTTCAGAAAAAGATAAAGAAAAAAATCGATTTTTTTCACCATTCTAGGTGTATTGTCCCCCTTAAAGATAAAGACATGAATGAATTCGAAATATCATGAATGCATACCGTTTTCTGTATAAATTGGATTCGCAGATATCATCTACTAATCACTTGTAATTGCTTTCATTAAACTTACTCGAAGATGTAGTAGTACGCAGTTTCGTCAAAGCAAGTAAATGCTATGAAAGTGTAGTTTGTAATATTCCGTAATACTCGACCTACAAAGAAGTGTGTTGAAAATTGATTACTTTTCACGTTAGATTTTGGAGCTATTTCCAAATTATACTTTTTCTATAATTCTTATATTTTCTATAATTCATTTTGCATTAATTTCTCGACTTAATACAATTATTATTATTATTATAATTTTTTTTATTATTATTATAAATTTTTAGTAAGGATATTCAAAAATATAAAAAAAAACAGTAGTTTTAAAAGAAAGTTCTAAGAAAGAATAATAACAGTTAATTCAAATAATATGTAAACCTCGCATTAAAATTTGCATATAAATTCAACTGGTGTTCAGTATAAAAAAAAAAATAAAACAAACAGAGGATAACAATTAAAAAAAAAAACAGAAAATCTTTAAAGCGGTTCGTTTAATCTTTGTGGCAATTGCATTAGCGAAAAATCGCTAAGTGAGCATTCTACGAGTATATGTATAGACTTATATACTATATTTATAAAATACTGATTTTCAAATTGCGAGTTCAATAGAACGTCGATTTCATTGTGAAACACGTACGTCTGCTGGTCAGAACGTTCTCACGGAGGATCGCACATTGTTATACCCGCCATTACGAGATTTCATTGAGAAGGAAGATTTGTTTAGTGCTTTGTGTTTTGCTTCTAATGAATGTATGTTGGCCTCCCATAAATTTACAAGACTAATTTCAATGTAAACAAGCATTAATTCATTCTATTGTTTAAAATGTTCATCTCTTAATTATTGTAATCAGTCATTATCAGTTTCAAACTTTTTGTCAAAAGTGGTACACATTTCCGGAACCGTTCATGTGTAGCTCAATACTTCAAAATAACACTTTAGAATAGTAAATGCACTTTATATATAATCATAATATAGCAAATAAACTGGATATTGCTCAATTCGACTTAATCGTTCAGATCACTGATCGTAAAAAAAAATGGAGACGTAAAAATAAAAGAAAAAAAAAATCGAACAAAAAGTTATTTCAAGAAACAAAAAAATTCAAGAAAGCATTTTGATAAAATTCAATCCAACAGATTTTTAGTTTCAATTCGAATGCGAAGTAGCGTCGTCGGTGCTTATCCGTACAATAGAACGCGATTTGCAGAAACAGCAGGTGACACCGCTACTTCCCAGCACCCACTAGCAGTTCATCACGATGTGCAGAAGAATGTTCTGCTAATTTATCAAGATTTGTCACGGAATGATTTGCTTGAAAGATGCTTCGGCGGCCACACGCAATACGCTAACGAAAGTTTCAAGCTAAGTCGTGCGAAGATTGGCCCCAGGTTTCTGAAACTGCGGCTTGAAAATATAATTGAAATTGTTGTTGTACGGGCTTCTGTAATGTGCAGAGAGATGAGCATAAGTACCTGGCTGAAGCAAATTGTGCAATATGTCTTCTATGTATATGTGTTGCATATAAATTACTATGTAAGGATAATATTCTGGAATTTGAAAAATAATCGTTACACTTTGAAAGGTCGACGACAGTCAAACTTTTGACATTATATGTCGATGTTTGCCTGAACTGATAAAATTGATAAATAATCGTTACGTGGACGAAGCATTGAATTCTGTGAGAAAGTTGTAAATTTTGGAATGGTCAATTCTCAAAGAATTGGAGCAAACATGAGATTCTTTTTGTTAAATTGAAAGATAAACATATTATTAATTTAGTAAAAAAATAATAATAATAATAATTTACCGGACCACAAAAAGTACAACGAATTCCTGCGTGCATAAGAACTGTTACTAACAGAAATCATGAAGTCATTGCAGGAGATTTACTGTTACCAACAAAAAAATATCATTACACAGCTTGTACTCACGTAGTATAGAACTTATCGATATAATACGCAACTACTGAAATCCAGCGTCACGTGGCATGAAAATATGCACTAATATGCTTGCGACAATTACTTACGATGCCACGAATTAATTACTTATTTGCGTTTCAATTGCAGTTGTTGAAATAAATGTTCATTACTGGCACTTGATCGAGTAGTCACGACCGACTGAGAAATTACCGCTGAACGTGACTAATCGCGCAATAATACGCTTGTGCTCCGAAGTCATAACCGGACAAAGAAACGCCAAGTACGACAAACGACGTGATTTATGATTCGATATCGGCTACCAGATCGATATTCGCCACTTGTATAAATAATAGCCGCGATATTATTGGATGTAATAATGCTCGGCCCTTGCGGTACCACATAAACACTTATAGTTTTATTATCGTCGTACATTGAAGGTTTTTGTAATTAATTGATTTAATTACACATCATTTTTAGAAAATTGAATGTACGATGGAGTTATTGAGTAATATACATTATTATGCTCATTTTGGATTATTGTTTATAACAAAAATGAATATAATTTCTTACTTTTATTTTTTTATTTTTAGACAGTGTGTAAGTTTCTTCATTTTGTTTTTTTGGATTGCAATCTCTCCATCGTTTTGAACAATTTTCAACATTTATTAATGTCAGTTGGAGTCTCGCATATTTTCCAAGACAAGATTGAGTTGAAGAATCTATATATAATAGAGCAAATAAGTAAAGATGAAGTTTAATTATAGATTTTATAAATGAATTTTTGATACTGTGTATCAAAAATTGCGTGCACACAATGTTGTCAGATATTTTATAGGGAAAAGTATATATATATATATTTTTATATATATATGTATAATATTTGGGATATTGTTCTCTAAATCTATCAACTTTTGGAAAAAACTGTAGAAAACAAAAAATTCTTAGAAATCATTAAAGATTTACTAGCATTTTTCCAAAATTTGTTTAAATTTCCAAAAACTTCAAAAAACAAATTTTTCAAAATGTCATCAAAAATATGAAAAAATTCCAGTATATTCCTCGAGAATTCTAAACTTTTCAATCGTATTTTTTTTTCTTTAAAAGCTCTTAGTTTTTAATTAAGTTAGACCGCCCTTAATTTTGTTTAACAAATTTTTATTTCTGATGCCATTTTCGGGACACTGTCATATTGAATATTTTTAATCCGAGCCCTACATATCTTAAAATGTACATCTGATGTCTATATTAGCATCATATAAAAATTTTAGACCTAAAATTGAGCACAATAATTTCAAACAAATTTTATAGTACTATTGAAAAGAAGAAATATTAAAAATAGATATTAAGTAACATATCTATATATAATAGAGCAAATAAGTAAAGATGAAGTTTAATTATAGATCCGATTATATATTTGATCCTGAAAAAATTTATCAAAACGAGCTTCTGAAAGAATCGATAGCATACAAAGATAGACAGAAAAAAAGAAGCTACTGTAAAGATGGAAAAGAAGCGAAGGCATACATGCATAATGCCAAGAATTGTTATGGTTACAAAAGAGTTAATGACGACATCTGCTCAATATTACAGTAAATTCGTCAGAATAATTTGGCTCATTTTCTACAGAATAATAGCGAATCTCATGAAAGGCAAGAGAAGAAATGTTCTTGTTCGAGGCACTCTAGAATTCAACAAAAGTGTAGAAACAATCTTATTTAAATATAGTCTCTATATTCGATGGTTTAAGGAGAATATAAAGACTTTTTTTTTTAATCAAACCTGTAGGTTATGAACTATACCTTGAAACTTAGAACTTGTATCAATTTGTATCATTTTGTATAATTCTACTGTATCACTCTGTATCACTTTTTGTTTTTGAAGAGAAACATTTTTAAGGGATTTCTCTGTATTTTTTTTTTCTTTTGAATGGGCATCCAATTGCCCCTAAGACAATTAAAATACGAATGACATTGATGTTGATATTGTATTATTACATCTTAAGGAATTCAAGAGGCTAAGTTCTAACTAAGTATTCTCTATAAGTGTGAAAGTCATAGAAAACAATCTCATAGTTGATACATGAAGGTTCCGTAGATCTTATTTTAACTTAACTGAAACTCATTTGCTCTATTCGCAATAATTATACTAATGATGAAATTGAACTTTTACAATTGACAGCATTCGTTTTGAATATACTAAAGTCGTAAAAAAAATATTGATGAATATAATAAATAATTAGTGGTGCAGTGATTAATGCATTTTCATAACTGTAAAAATTAAAGATGCGTTTTTCCATCAAACTCAAATACTAACTGAAGTATGTAGTTACTGGATGTAGTCTTCGATGAAAAGCCAACGCGTATATCCATCAAAGATCTAACCGCAGCCAATCCTCCTACTCGTCAATGCGAATCCCAGCAAGTCGAATAACAATGTACGTTTTCCTCATGAGAATGTTCTGACCAGCAGACGAATGGGTTTCAAAATTGACTACTTAAAAATCGGCTTAACATCTAATCATTAATTCCCTTTCGAAACATTCTGCCAGCAGACATTCATTAACTGTCAGAAAACGTTAGCGTATAGTCGAATAATCCTCGATGGTAACAAAGTCCACTTGACAACGTGAGATCTATGTACACTTCATAATCGCTAAATGAAAAAAACATATATATATATATCTGTGTATTATAATTATAGTGATTTTCATTTTTTTTAGAAACATCTATTTTCATTTTGTCTTAGAGAGAAAAAAAGTTAAATATGCAAATTAATAAGTGGCCATTATTCAATACAAACGAGTGAGAAATTTAGATAGTACATATACAGAAAGTGAAGGAGGCAGTTGAAAAAAGTGGAACAAAAAGCGAAATATTTATTGACAAATCGCTTCCCGTAATGAGAGAAAATAGAAAAATTGTAACGCCTTATAGATTTACAAAACGATTCTAATAAGACGCCAGAAATTATGTGAGAAGACGTTAATGCTTTCGACCGTTCACCTACATCCCATTAATTCATATACGTGAACATAAACACCCCATGCTGCGTATATCTGCTCCAGTGACAAATCTTTTTGTTCTAATTGAATATAATGCGATCGAGAGTTGTGAATCCAGTGCCATATATCTACATTATTTGTATCCATTAAATTGACCCACTAATCCTCACAAAGTACCATTTATTATCCGACACGGTCGAAGAGTCAAGGAGAGGAATACGGTTTCCACTCGTATTGTTTTCATTTCGTATTTCCCAAGTACGCAATCCATTTTTTTTTTCCTTTAACATGGGCAATCTCTCGGCAACTCGAATGCACGGAGTAGTATGAATAGCGGTTTTCTTACAAAGCAGGGGGAGAGGAATATATATATACATATACGCCTGCGTCTCTTATACCGAGCAGGTTTATCGGGTGCGTCATTCCTCATTGAGCCGGTGCAAGATGAAGCGAGAAAAGGTATATACACACCAGAGATGCTTTCACTTGGCTTAATTTGCGTGCAACCCGTTACCGGCGACGTCCTCATCAGCGACGAAGAACCGAGATCGGAAGCTGGATGACTAATGAGGCGTGTTTCACAAAATCCTGTATAACAATGACAAAGTTCCTCGCAAGTTTGTAGTATATATATACACCCGCTCGTGCAACTTACTGCGACCACCGGGCGGCCAGTAGTTCCTTTCTAATTACTGGGAATAAATTAAACCACAGATAAACGTCGACAACTGGACTTTTACGAGAGAGATTAGAAAAATAACCGTTGTAGAACACTGGTACCCCCTAGTACTGGACGCATGCCTTCATTTGTTAATTCCTTCCAGTTTTGGGATTTTCGCCGTATAGGTCCATTGCGGAACGCATGTACTACTGGCCGTTCTGGCATGTACTGGCCGGTACGTTCTCGCGTACATATCGGCATTAGGCGTTGGGCATCGAGAGGGAAGACTGTCGATTTTACGCGATTTCGATCGTTTAACGAGCCTTCGGCGAAGGAATGTTATAATTAGAGGCTGCTTATTCGATCTAGTTGCGATTGTGAAATGCAACGAGAGAGGTATTACGCATCGACATGTGGCAAAACGCGGATCTCGTTATAGTCGATGCTTCTGGCCGAGGTTTTACACCAGGAGGTATGTAGTGGCCAACTTCACGTGGAGGCTTTTGCGTGTAGTTTTTCAACTTTTAATTAACATATAATGGCGGACAATTGCAATTAGTATCCAGCTGCTCCATCTATGTGGACTTCGTATACGACGAGTGATGACGAAATGCGTTTGACTATATTGTATTCAGTATGAAGGCGGTGCATTGTTATCCCTATTTATTGTCCAATAATTGTAGGAGATGAATGGTCAAATGTTGTTTTATCGTGACGTCATTTAATGTTTTTAATATCAAGTAATTGTGTAAATCGCGAGAGACTTCATTTGGAATTTTTGTCGATGCTAGTTTGCATGCAAATTTGATAAACTTTTTGGAAATGTAATTGAATTAATTCCAAAAAAGGATAGTCAATTATACTAAAATAAGTGGGGAATTTTTAAAAGTAAACGTAAATTCCCAATCGGTATGCAGATGACAGGTTAGACAGAATGAGCACAAAAAGTACTATTTAAGTAATCATTTGCTACGTTTCTGTATATTCTTTTTATCGTACATTTCTGAGCTCATATTTATGGTAGTTCATTAGGCGTTCTTTAGAGTAACTAAATTAGCACAGACAGGCAAAATGAGTTGATATATATACAGAGTATTTTTGTACTCATTCTGTCTAACCTATCGCCTCTGCTGATTGGGTGTTATGGGAAATATATATATAATCGCAACAAGAAGTTTTATATACATGTATATATATGTATATATATATACTACTTTGGAAAAAATTGTACTTATTAAAATGTCGTACATATAAATAGCCATGAACGATTGCAATCATGAATGACATTCAATATCTGAGATACGTATAAATAATAATTAAATTAATTGATAATATACTTGGAGTATAGAAGTATGAATAAATATAACCTCGATAATATAATTTAAATTATAAAATAGAATTTCATTGATTATGAACAATTTATTGCAATTTATTTTGCAATTTACTCTACACCAAAAGAATGCATCAAATGTATTTCTGAATGTAATAAATATTTAAAAAAACAACGTTTAATATTAACAAATCTGTATTTAAATCTTTTATTTACAAAATCGTCGTCTTAAATAAGTTACTGGAAAAGATGTGTGTTATTTAAAATTAAAAATACTCTAATATTTATTGTATGGAATTATTTTTTCTTGAAAAAATATGCTATCTGTTTGCAATCTAATTTTCTTAATTTTTTTTTTTTTTTTTTTAAATTTATTTATTTATGGTCGCATCAACTACAAGGTTATTAGCGACTACAGGCAAGTAACAGTGAATATTACATTGTATTTATTGCAGTATGTACATCTATATTTGATTAGTTAATCCCGCACTTTTCAAGAATAGAAGTGTTCTTTGAATGCCTTCAGAGGTATTTAGAGCCAACTTGGGGTCTGAAGGTATTTGGTGGCATCAAATATCAATGGCATCAATCATTTCTTAATTATTTACTGTGGAAATTGGGTCAATCTTTCAAGAGCGAATCGGACAATTATCATTCCTAAACAAATGAAAGGTCACTTACGTTAATGCAACTTTCTCTTTCACTAATGAGCGAATGAATTTTTAACAAAAAAATTTGAATTATATGAAAATGTGATTTGTAAATATATGATTCATTTAATGGGATCAATAATACAATTTTAAATCTTATGTATGTTTTGAGATATATCTGAGTTACGTCCAATATCTGATTCTAGTGTATTTGGAATGACAAAAATGTTTGTTTTATTTTTAATTATGTGATCAATTTTAGATCGATACATTTTTTGTTTATAATTAGATCATTTTCGAAATACATGCATATTAATGTTTATACAATATTTGTTGTACGTAAAAGTTTAATGAAACCTGATTTTTTGTTGTTGTAATACAAAACTGGATTTGTAAATTGGATATTGAAATATTATTTTCCAACCGAAATTGAAGTTACACTAAATTGATCTAAGTGATAAAACCTAGTCAACCCCAATATAACAATATTATGTAACATTTATTTAACATTGATGTAAGAAATAAGAATAATATATATTTGTGACATAATTGTTACTTGTTGTGTTTGCTGGGAATTAAGCAAATTAAGACATAATAGGGCTGATCACGATAATTAGATCAATTAAATAGGAGTCAATGAAATAATCCTCACTCAAACGACAACTTATAAGTGCGATTATTTGATGTTTTATTTATTAAATTATTATATATTTGAGAAAAGTTTATCAATATAACATCCCGAATGACTGATTGTATATAATGCCTATAGAAACTTATTCTGTTTACTATATATATAGCGTTTTCTCTTATCTCGTGTAAAATTTTCATTTGCATAAATAGCCGATTCAATAACTAAATTTCTTTGTTCTTAAACGCCACTTGAAAACAAGTCCCTGCGGGAGTGATTTGACGAAAAGTTAAAATATTACAAAAAAAAAAAAAAAAAAAATATTAATTTCAAACGTAACACCACCAGACAAGCTCCTTTTACTGTATTTTTGCTACTCTACAGCGCCGGTCCGGGCAGTTTGCAACCATATGCAAAATCTTGTTATCAAATGAACTGGTTTTAATACACGAACAAGATAGTATGAACTCTTTATGTTTTGCGGCCAACTATGACATAAATCAATTCCGGTAGATTACATCATGGGTTTACTTATATTATTTAATAGCAATTATCAGTTTAAATTTTGCGATGTTTCGTATATCGTTTTAATACTGAAGATTTTTTAGATATCGTTAATACAAAAATTCATAGACCATTTTTTTAAATAATTAAACTTTATATTATTGTCAACAAATGAAGAAATCATCGTAATTTCTCGCTGTTGTCAACTTTCTTAGTAATTTCGGAAGTGATCAATTGATAATTAATAACTTCGGCCTCGAATTACTACTAGGAAGAAGAGAGGAAAGCTTTTTTCATTGTTTTTATGTTCAGGTATAGTAAAGAGGAGTCGGAAAATTCATCATTCGATAAAGTGGAAGATTTATTAAGTATCGTTGTGTAACAAAAGCAAAATGTACTTTAAGCAGATAAATTATAAGGTATTAACGCGAATAATGAATGGTGCATGGAGAAAATACACACTTCCGTCATGTTCACTGTTATCATATTTTTTATAGTTTTTATTATTAATGTACGAGATGTGATGTTGCGAAATGTATATCTATCATTCAGAAATGCAATTACAATAAGCACGCATAAGTGCGATGCTAAATGACTCGTTCCTATGGTAGAAAATTGTAAACATATAACTTGACGTGTTAACGAGAATTACATTAGATTTTAATTGTACGTGAATAAATCGAAAAATTAAATAATTTTTCACAATTAGAAAAAACATTGTTTTTTTTTTTTTTAGTAATGAGTAATAATTTATTTACATATTCAGTAACTTTACGTTTATAGTATTTCAAGGCAATACAAAATATAGCTTAAAATTTTATAGAGAATAATTATTCAATTAATTAAATTAAATATGACTTTAATTGCTGGCAAAAATTTGTCTCGAAATCGTCCTCGTTGTTTCTACTTTTCTCGTAATTATAACGTTTCAACCCGTGTACAAAGTTTCAATTAGTTACTTAATTCACGACAATGTACGGAATGGAATTGAAGCGATCAGCTCAATTCAGCTAGCGCTGATATGTTAGATGCCATATACGAGGTAATCTGATTGTGTTACTTAATTCGATTAACGTTCTGGTGTATATACGCTAGACATTTCTTTAAGGAATCTGATTATAAACGTTAAACGCGATTACGTGTCGACATGTTGAATGTCTCCGGTATAATCGAATGAAAAGGCGAACATATTTTTCTTTAACTTATTTACCTATATAGCCTCGTATTACGTAATGCGCACAAAAGGGTGCCTTAATAAAGCTTGCGCGAAATAATTTGTTGAATAATAATTGAGCGCTCCATTCAATTTTATCAACGGCCTTAAATTAGAATCGTTATGCAATTAAATACTCTGCCGTAATTATATACATTTGCCCCGGCGGCGTTATGTAAGTGTGAATTTCATCGAGACACGGGGATAAAAGTTGCGCTTAAGTACGTTCTCAGATTTTGTCGAGTGTAATTAAAGCATCATACGCTCACCTATATATATATTTCTGGCGGAATAAATTATAGGGTGTATTAATGCGCTAATAATATGTAATATGCTTTATTGCCCGATTAATTTGTTTTTATGCAATTGGAGTATTTCAACTGTAAATGTGGAAATTACATATTCATTTTATCTATATTGGCACATTGCGGAAAGATTTTACAAAAAATTATTTGGGAGGATGGAGCAGGTGGCATGCAGGGTTTAGAAACCGTAGAGGGCCAGTAAATTGGAAAAATGTAAAAAGATATACTAGACGTGATGTATATTAAAAAATTATTTGCATCGATAAAAATTAATAATTATAAAAATTAATTAAAAAAAGACATTTTTGTATTAGTTTAATAATAATATTTATGATTGGTAAAAATTCTCCCAGAAGATTGAAGAGAAACGGCAACAGGTGCACTGTACTGCGTGACTAATTGTGTATGACTTTTAAGGAGTTGATGTTCAGATGAACGTTGCCTCATTTCTTGAAAGGCGGACTAGGCAAATCTGCTTAGGCATAATTATTATTCTTACGTGACAAAAGAAATGTACTGGAAAGCAGATCTATTCCAGTGTGTGTACTGCTATCATTGCGCCGGAATAATAATTATCCCGAAAACAATGCGATCGTATATACACAAGTATACGCATATACGCAACGCGCGTCGCGAATTATACTTGTCATTGTCAAAATACGAAAAATAATTTCGGGAAGATGTTTAAAAAGATTAAGTAGAACAGTGACGGTAAATCCTATCAGCTTTAATCAAATTTTTTGTGTAACGTTGGGCTTTCCACGTTTTATATAAGACGTAAATAAGGATTGCAGTAAAATATATACGTGTTGTCATTGTTCGTTATTATTGTTACTATGAATAGATACACAGATAATAATTGAAGTGTTAATTATATTAAATAAATTAATTATCAAAAATAAATCATACGAGAAAAAGATTATTGATAAATATATTCTCACGTGTATTATGACTGATAAATATTTATATCATAATTGCAACATTCATCAGAGCTATACCCAGTTGTGTTTGGTGTGTAGTGGTGCGCGTATAGATATTTATTGCTTTCAAAGACTTCTCACCTCCCACAATACGAGATTCACAATAAGTTGTTACGAAGAGTTAAGAGTCAACATCATAATATTCACTCGCAATCCTTACGTGTCCTAATAACGGTTCGCGAATGATTAACAATGTCTCGATTCATATTGCTCATTAGGCGCTTCAAAAGTAATACATAGATATATATGTGAACTTTGCGAATACTGTATTTATGCCTATAAACTTTGTTTCTAATGACATGGCAAGAAGAGTTTATCTAATGTATACTTTATTTAAGGAAATAAATTGACACGATTAGATAACGAAAATATATCTGTGGTATGAGATTTAAATTTTATAATAAACGTTTCAAGTATACAGATTTCAAAATAAAGTTTACGCAAAGCTGCGATATATGTGATTATAGTTAAACTTTGGTGGAGAAAATGTTCAATTGAGACTTCTCTTTATGAGAATTTACGATGAGATTCCATGTCAGATTCTGTAACTGTGATGTCACATCTGTCTTTATGAGACATCACAGAAGAATCGTTTTACGTATATGTATTATGTCATAAAGAGCACTTTGCGTACGTGAATAAAAAGACAGGATATAGAATTGGGAATGCAATAATAAATGTATATTTATTACTTTTTCAGACCATTTCGATGCTGTGAGACCATTACGATATGCAATACTTTTATTATCATTAGAAATTTGCTATAGTGTTGATATTATACTACTGGTATAATTACTACGATACTGCCAATACGACAGGAATTCAAAATACATGGTAATTTCAAAAAATACATGTATGTTCAGTTCCGCAATACTCTTTAATTATTTGAGTGAAATTTCACTCTTAAAGAGTGAAGAGCCAATAAGTGACCCATGTCAGTTATTTTTGCTGCAGCAGCAAAAACGAAGCCGGCAAAACGTTTTCACAGTTTAATTTACAGCTTTTTAGCTGTATAAATTCTATGATGCTGTATTTTGCTGCTGCGAGGACGTTGCAATGGCAAACAATAAACTCAAATTACAGCAACAGTCCGTTAGATGTGCATATTGCTGCGGCAACGTTGTGGCAGCAAACGACGCGTCTAAATTACAGCTACAGCAATTTAGCTGTATTTTGTTGCTGCGATGATTTTGCGATTGCAAATAATAAACCCAACTTGTAGCAATACAGCCATTTAGCTGTATTTATTGCTGCGGCAACGTCGTGAGTCAGCAAAAACGACGTATATCTAAGTTGCAGTCCCAACAATTTATAGCTGTAGTTTATTGCTGGTAATGACATTGTGGCAGTTAATAATAAACCGAAATTACAACAAATAAAATGTACAGCGTGCATAAAAGTTGACTTTACGCACTGAAAACGATTCGTGCGTTTTTCACTAATTTCCACTAATTTTCTGAGATTTAACGTCTCACCATGGATTCAATTTTTATCGAAACGAAACGTATGAGGGTGAAAATTCTTCGTCTTTTCAAGCTCTACAACTTTGTTTATATGCTATTTCGCTAGCTATTTACAGAAATGAGTTAGACGCGAAATACCACAAAAAAGTTAATTTTTTCCCTTTATGAGGCCATAACTAGCGAAATATTCATCCTAGATAATATGCTCTTAAAGAGAAATTGTTGGGCTTGAAAAAATCTTTAAAATGCGCCCTCACTCGTTAATACAGGTTTAAAATGAGCCGAGTTATTGCAAAAACAGTAACTTTTTTTTCCAAACTTCAATTGCTCGCCATTCAAATCTTCAAATTTAACGAAGAATCGCATCCTGAAATTTTATCCGACAGCTAACGAAAATGAAGAGTTGTCCATTAAAACTAATATTTTTAAGTATTAATTAAATTTATGTTTAAATATATCAATAAGCTTTGAGTAGTTGTATTATTCGACAGATAGCGTTGCCACTCGCAAAATGTCAGATCCCAATAAAGTCAGTGTTCCGACTATATGATGTCCTACCGTTGCGTTGGTTCCGTCAGCAAAGAGCAGGGGGATTTTTCGCATATACATACAACCCATTTATAACCTATTTCGAATTCTTAATCGCAATAATTACGCAATAACGTAAAAATTTCTTCTTCTTCGAGTATACGCAATTTAAGTCGTTAGCGGGTGCAAGACGGGTAATCTCTTCGCATTAACGTCGCTCAGCGGGAGAGCGACAAAGAGCGCCGTAAAAAAACGTAGCGATCGCGTCACGCCGACGTGAAAAATTTCGTTTCGCCGGGTCGTGTAATTACCGAGTTAAGTGCGCGACTCCCGTCGAGATTTCCCGGCAGAATTTCAACCCGTTGTGGGCAATTAGACCAAAAATTCGCAGAAACGCGACAAAAAGTCGCGTGTCAACCGACGTATATATATATAGGGGATGCACCGCAGTGATGCATCGGGGGAAACGGGAGTATAAGGCGGAGAAGGAAGGCAGATATCATCAAAGTCCGTTGCATAAGGATGAAAGTACCTTGTTGCGACTGACTGAGTAAATAATAACGGTTACATATACTACGAGGAGTCGAGAGTTCTTCTTTTCCTCCTCGCGGTGGCGGCGTGTCGGTCGTAACATCGCGTAACGAGCAGCCGCGAGAAAATTGCGACGCGTACGTATATATATATATATATATATATATGTGTATATATTGTACATCCTCTGGCGTGAGATATGCGGGTTGAGACATTCATGTTAATTGCGAATGATAATTGACCATTATGTTGTCGTTATTGATCGCTTTGCATGTCGGCTCGAGGAGGTGCGCGGCGATTTTCAATTTCGAAAGCGTGGAAACTCACGGCTGCGATCGGCGTATATGCCTGTCTCTTTTTTTTTGAGTTTCCGAGGGAGAAGAAGGCTATTGTTCAATTACAGATTTCAATTATAAAAAGACGTACACGACGGGTGTATACGCTAATGCGAGATGAGGATTGATGCTTTAATTGTACGTGATGCCGTTTGAAAAGGTCAAGTATTTCCGTCTTTCTCACACAGCTGCGTGAGCTGTAATGTTTGTTTTATTCGATTGTAATTTCATTGTAATTGGACGTGACGTTATATCGTTGAGACAGGTTTGTACACGCCTGTTGTTGTCGTCGTCATTAAGAAATTCTCATTTCTACATTTTATATTTTGTATACTTATAATAACAGCACCGCAGATACAACCGCAGTGACAGTTTGATAACATAATAATATATCTCTTAACCCTACTGAAAATTCCCATATGGGATCTTGTGTGGAAATTTGATTTGAAATAATCCCACATATATATGTAAATGTGGTTTTTTTGGAAACAAACAAAAAATTGTTTGGGATATTTTTTAGACAATTTTAAACAAGAAAGAAACATGGTTTATATATTACAATAGAAATCCCATTTTCGTACGTGGGCTTTCATGTCAAATTCCTACTTGGGACCTCATATGGGGATTTTCAATAGGACATCTTGTATATATGGGGCATTAATTTTTGTTTTCATTATTACTTCAAAAGAGTGTAATTTATTTAAATAAGTGAGTAATGTGTTGTAATTGAATACATTTATTATAGTATATTTCAATACCAGAATTGCGACGAGCTTGCACAATTAATATGAGCATTTTCCAACAGTGATAATCGTGCAGCAGGTGGCGAGTTTGCACTCTTGTTAACATTTTGAAATCTGGTCATGATTATTATGTCGACACACTTAACAACAATTTAAAGTTGAGTACTAGCGCACGCGAGGAAAACATTTCCTTTGTCTCGTGTAAATAAACCATATTTCTGTCAATTATTCGTATTATCGTCCTAGCATGCACGCGCAAAATATATAGTGTGCAAACAATAAAATACACTTTCTACGTTCTTCACTCCACTTCACTCAACTCTCGAAAGTCGTGTATATCATCTTGAACTTTAATTTCACTCCTTCGAGAATAATGACTCGATTTTCAGTTTTGCAATGACATTTTAAGTAAAAAGAACAATTAGAAAGATGGACAATGAACATTGACTATAGAAATGCTGAAACGATATTATACCAGCATCAAATTTTTTATAACAATCCATAAAATTAATGGACATTATAATTATTAGAAACAGAGTTCTCATATTCTTATAACAATTAATCAAAATAAAATGTAGATTTAGAAATATAATTTAGACATATCAATAACAATATAGTATCATTAAATCAACAAATGATTTTAAAAGCTAACAAATTGTTGAAAAATTGAGATTATACTTGAATTTTTGCACATGACTACACTGCATTCATACTTCAATCAACTTCTGGTTCATTGAAGAAATGGAATTTTTTAGTATTTCATCCCTATTAATTAAAAAAGACGCGCAAAAAGAAGTGCAAAAAGACTTTCAAAAAGACGTACGAAAGACGCGCGAAAGGATATGTAAGAAATTGACCGCTGAAATAACACGTACGTGTTATTTCATCGGTCAATTTCTTGTCCTTTCGTATATCTTTTTGCACGTCATTTCATGGGTCATTTTCTTAATAGAATAAGAAGGTTGCCTGTATAAATAAACGATCACGATTATTAGATACTTATAAAATATATTTCGTTGTTGTTTTTCTTGCAGTTTTTGATGGCCTTTTCTATTTTTGATTACACAGTAAATGAGACCTACGAATTAAATGACGAGCGAAAGGACGTGTCATTTCAGCGGACAATTTCGTACATCCTTTTGTACGTCCTTTTTTTTAATAGGAATATCGGTTATAAAAATGTTATAACACTGTACTTGATTAAATCATTAATTAATTTGTTAATCATTTATTAATGATTAAAAAAAAGCATGTATTGGTACTGAACATATATATATGATCAAAATTAATATTCATTTTAACATAAAATATATATATTCTTCATCTTTTTCGTAATTAGTGAAAGATATATGTTTTCTTGGTGTTTGCAGTATCATTGATATTTAATAAATAATATATTACGTTTCGGCCATTTTTTGTGGTACTCTTCAGAATTTAATTTTTAAAACGTACAAAATTAATATATATGTATAACTATATGTTTTAATGTAATAACATTTTATTTGAATGAATTGAATAATATACAAACTTTTAAAATTCCTTTAAAATATATTGAAAGTTTACCAGCTTCAAATATTAATTTGATTGTAATTTATGTTATGCAAATGAAAACATTTTTTAATAAGTGTAGAGTGTATACAAGATATATATATAAGTTCTTGTTTCAAGTCATATTGTAATGAACAAGTCTGGTAAAATCGATACATTTTTATCCATGGGATGTTTACATCCCGTAATCACAGTAAATAGATAGTAAATAATAATAATAATAATGATAGTAATGCTCAATCATTTATACGATTTAAATATACATTGGTTACAGAATTATAAATTTAAAACTATATAATAAATGAAAATATATAATATATAATTCGCAAATCTAACATTTATTGCATATATTGTTTTTCTTTATAAAAAAATTTATTTACGTTTGTTAGATTTTTCTTCTTTTGTTAGTACATTCACTTCATTCTAGTTAAAATTTTATGTCGTTTGTTTAACCCTGGTAGAAATGAAAACATTTCTTAGCCAATTCTTAGACAGTTCAGATATTTACCATGTTAAAGGCATAGGAGAAATGGATAGTGTAAGAAATTTCTACTAGGGAATCTATATTTGTTTTTACCAACCATTCTTGCTTTCAATAATCTGCCTGTATCTCCGCAATGTGTATACTTCCTTGCACTGACTGCATTTTATCTCGTACACTACTATTTTGATATTGAATGTACATTGTATTTTTTCGTGCTTCGATTCCTCCAATGTTAGCGTTGAACAATTCGCGTACACCACTCTAATATTGTGTTGTTTCATAATACGATATGCTGACCGTTTTTTTAAATTTTGTTCGTTGAAGGTTTCGCTTTCGAGATTATCATATATATATTTTGTGTGTTGTATTTTTTGATGGAATCTGATGTCCAGGATATTCGTTATTTCTTAAAATTCTTTTAACTAAATTCATAATTGCTCTGTCAATTAATCCTAAGTAAGCTGAACCAATTGTTTATGACATTGGACGAGCTGATTGATTAAGGCATGATTTATTAAATATCAATCTCTTCCTGAAAATACTAAGGAAAAAAAATACACATTTCATTAATCAGAAAACAATAACAACTTAATATCCCTATCCGCTACTCATCAAGAATTCCAGGACACTTGCCTGAAAAAAAAATCCGTTACGAAAATATTGTTCGTCATATTGAATGGTTTAATTACGAGTGTGTTCGCGTGTACCTAATACGCGTAAACGGCGCGACTATTTAAAAACTGATAATGATGTAGGTCGAGGAGAGGCTCCATTCATTCTCACAGGATTACCGGTATACACGAGTTTGTATAATCACACAGTGATTTGCCCCTGCGATATGTACGTATATACACGCGTACGTGAGTTACGTTCTTGCGCTCGCCTGTTATATATATATATATATGCGTGCGTAAATTTGTGTATGTGTATGTGTACAAGACGTCGGATACGGCGGCGGCCAGGGCGCAGAACTCGCGTGCGTATTTGAATTACTTTGCCGGGACTCGCGATTTACGCTGTTAACGCGCAGAAGAAGACGTGAAAGGACTGACTTAGCCATTGACCCTAATGGAATTAACTTAACTGCTTCCGACGGGTGTTGCGTGAATGATGACGTTCGAAGAGCCTGGTTTTCATTCATTCGATTGTCTCCTGATGGGCGACACTTATTCACCAATCATAAAATTTGCATCATGTTTGATTCCTTCCTTATTTTTCTTATATACGGCCATTGGCCGTCTGGTTCGTTCCGTTTAGACAATTGTTGAAAACATTCTTTTGACATTTATATACCATTTTTATAATTTTTTAACAGTATTTTAGTTTTTGTGTGATTTTTTTTTTATATTATATATTATTTTACATATATTGTTATATAAATTTAAAAAAAAATGGATTGCCATACTCAGTACACAATAACATTACACACTGAGCGAAAAATTCAGTAAATTCAAGTAAATATTAGGTGACTCGTATCCATATATGCCAAATCGTTTAAATCAACGACATATTTAGTACAATCAACTAAATTGCAGTTATTACCACTAAATATGGGTCAAGTATACTGCATAGAGAAGTCATATTAACGAAATACTGAATTTTTCTCTCAGTACAGTATGCATGCACGGACAAAAGGTATTGTTGGAGGAACCATATTATGGTTGTATGAACCATAGCGATAATTGCATCAACCATTCGAATGGTCGTGTGGTTGGCCCACCGAATACGTTTTTTTTCAGTGTGCAGTATGTAAAATAACAAATAATGTAAAATGTTGTTGCATTTGAGCAATTGATTGATAAAAATAGGTATAATATATTTTATGAATACATTATTGTGTACATTTATGAATTTTGAAATTGAATGAAACAATTCATTTGTACAATATTTTATAAAATATATATACTAATATGATACTTAAAAAGTGGCATACTATAAAAAAAAAACAATAATAAATCGTATATATTAAAATAATATTTATTATATATATATAGTACACATTTTAAAAAATATAAATATAATTAAACATTCAAATATAATATAATGTATGATTTTGATAATATTCAAAATTCTCAAGTATCAAAACACTGTATAAGACTATATATATTACGTATAGTGTAATAATTAAGAATGTTCTCATTGTCAATAAGAAAAAGTTTAAAGATAAATAATGTTTCAGCTTCATTAATATATATAATATTGAAAATACATTTCCTCGTATGTAATTGCGACATTTAACAAAAACCTCGAGACATTTTGCAATGTTATGGGTTACATTAGTTATAATTATATCGCACGCTATACATTTATATCCGAATCCTTATATTTTATCTCGTATTTTCTTTTTGTTCCAGGTAAGTTGCTCAAGCGGAATATCGACAGATTCTACAAGTTTACAGTGATAAATCGTGTATTAATCGCGGTCTCACTAAAAAAGGGCATGTTACCTTGCGTTACTAGGTTTCTTCAAACGTACGTAGCTTACTTTCGAAAGATTTTTTCCCCCTAATTTAAGTGCGATAGTATACATTATATATAGAATATATATACATATTGAATAATTTTAACAAAATGCATTATAACTGCAATTTGAAAGGTGGATTCTGTGCCTTAAACTTAAGTCGACTTTAAGGTCTTTCTCATTAATATTATGTAGTTCATGTAATGTAATTTAACTTTTTCAAAATTTGTTCAATTCATTGTTCTTGACGGCTTTTATATTTTTATATCTTTATCTTATTTATATATCAATTTTCGTGAAGAATGTGGAAAACATCCGTCCACTAGAAGATCTTCTAAACCGGATAGCTAAGGACAGCTATATTATGAAAGTACTGGGACAAAATA
>JAPYZR010002391.1:0-24567 GCA_030522945.1 Trichopria nigra
AAATAAAAAATATGAGGATACAGCTGAAGAACTAACGAACAAAATGAGTTATTGAAATCTAAATTCGTGTGGGTACTTTTCTTATAAAAAATTCTGAAACTAAGAAATTCAGAAATCGAAACGTGACCAAATTCAATACTTCGTGCCTACCTACGGTGCGGGTCGAAGTAAAAAAATGTATTTAAAGTAGACCCAATTAAGGAATTTAAATTGAAGTTAGCTTGGTGTTCGCACATAGGATAATAAAAGTCCCGATCTACGTGTAATTTTCACGTGCATGCTTGGTACTGTCGCTTGTCAACTTCCCTGACTGAAGCACGTGCTCGATTTCAAATCCTCCACTCCGCTAGTCTCATACGTCATTTTTTATTTTTTACTATAATCCGATCAGCACTGGATGTCCAGATATGTACGAATAATGGACATCAAGATGTACACCCACTACGTACGTCCTTGCAGTGACAACTGAATGCATATTGGACGTCCACTCTACCAGGTCCGGACATGCAATGTACGTACTTGTGCTTTATTGATAGAATGTACTGGACCGAGGTATATTGACTGGCTTTGTCGTATAATATTATAATGTATTACTACAATAGGATATAATGTACTACTTTTCCGACCTCCCTAATATTGATGTTACAAATATCCCATTGTAGAAAAGCCATTGAATGATGGAAACGTAAAGTCTCCGAATCTCATCTTTGTTTCAGACTCCACAAGTACGGTTTAACATACGTGACCGAATTCGGGCTGATGTCAAAAGTAAAATTTTGAAAACACAGTTTGGGAGTAAATGGAATTGCCAAGGATCGAGACCAGAATTCAGTACGCGAGCGACTATACATATTTTTGTTTTATTAATGTATTATAGCACACTATCGCATCGACCTTGTCCATCGGCAATACAAACAAATATCGCTTATTACATTGAGTGTTGTTTGTTTGCACCCTGACGTGCTATTCCGTTGGTTGACTTGTTTTCGCGGGAAAAGCAGATCGGTCGAAAACAATACAAGTGGGCCAGGAAGAGAATATCCCAGGATACGTGAACTAGAGATGTGCGAGGATGAGAAGGTTCATTTGAATATCGCTACGGGATCATTATGCACTTCCATGTATAGCCAGAATGTAATACATTCTGGCGTAATGCACGGCACTAACCGTGTGAGCAGTCACGTGTAAAGGAAATTACATGCATGTGAGAGTCGAACTCAATAACTACCCTCAGTCCTCCGTTCCCCCTCCCGCCGTCTGTTTTCAGTGTTGAACCGTCACGACGGAAGGGGGGGGGGGGGGTGATCACCCGAGTTCACCTCCGCGATTTGCGGTAGTCAATAAACCGGGTACATATATCTCGGGCAAGGGACTCGTCCGCTCTCTTCCGCACTCCTTCAATCCCTCACTTCCTCGCTATACTTCTCTCTTTCTCTTTAGCCCTGCTGTCACGGCATGGTAATCTCGCGTTCGTATACACCATTGTAACGCGCATTTACATTCGATACGCTGTTCATCGCTTTTGTATGTACGGCTGGGAGAGATGTATATTCTTGTCATGGTGATACCGATGATTGTGTTTCTGTTTATTGACGTAGTTCGTGTACGAAAATACGAAAGTTTATTTTATGGTCATTTGATTAGGATACGCACGTTTCGGCTAGTTCAAGTTTAGAAATGAATTTCCCGAGTTAATATTGAATTTTAGTGGGTACGAGTGAGCAAATCTTGCTTCACGACATTATTGAGGCAGGAAACTGATTGGGTTTATATGTGTATTAAATTTTGTACCGATTAGTATGAGTATAACCCTTTGATGTTTATTGAGTTATTTTGGTGGGCTTGATCCCTGCCTTTAATAGGAATTTCTGAATGATCATTAAAATTTTCTCTACCTCTATCGTGCAATAATTTCGTTTACGGATATATCATCGACATCCATTTCATTGCCTTCCAGTCCTTCGTGGACACTTCATCGTTTGGACACTTAATGATCTGAACATAAGGGATAAAAAGTCTTTTCGTACATATCTAGGTGATCAATGTACATCCAATTTTCTTTCATGAATGGATGGAGGAAATGTTTCCCAATGAAATACTTTCGACAAAACACAATACAAAAGCGATCATCATAGAAGAAACATTTTCATATTGGTTCTGTCATCAAAACTTTATTACGCATTACTTACATAACGTTTACAATTGAAGAAACTTTTTGAAAATACTTTAAAGAAGCAAGCGTCCTCTTTACACACATCTGCGCATTTTTAACAGCTTGTCGCGTTTTACCACATAGTAATGTCAATTAAACGTCGCTACCGAGTTATTTTTACATTTACAATCTCCAACCGGCTGCTGGAATAAATTACTTTTACTACGGGAAAAGTGTAATCTACCGCTTTATCAGTATTAATTCGGGAATTCTCGCAAAAGGCTTCGGTTAAATGGCAAGACTTAAAATACTTTATGTGCAACTTTAAACGACTCTTCAACTCGTTTATCATGAAAGTTAAAGTTTCCAAGTGTGTACAGGTGAAATTTTTCATTCTGCATTCTTTTCTTTTTTATGAAAGAATAATTTTACAACTATGCAAATATGATTGAGAATTAATAGAACTCGTACCTCTAAAAGGATTATGATTTATGGGTGAAGTGAGTAATGTTTCGAATCCAGATAAAACTCGAGGTGAGCACAATACATTACGTCCAATCCATACGTGATGTGAATTTTTTAAATCGACAAAAATTGAAATTTCCACTTGATGCGCTCTAGAACAAAGCCAAATTATTAGATCAGACTGATACCCTACAGGGAGTATTACCTATCCAAGTTCTAGGTGCAATGATGCTTGACCTACATGTTGATTGCGTATCCCTGCCAGGACAGACAGACTTGGCAGATCAATTCATGATGTCATGCTTAAAGTCAAATTGCTTTCACTAGCAAGTTCTTTGTTCTTCATTGGAAATCAAACTTTTCCCGCCATTCACGACAGCCATCTTAGGATTCCTTCTATATATAAATCTGTAATGGGGATATTGCACATGATTCCTTCGACATATAAAACTGTAATGGGGATATTGTACACGGTGGGGTAGTCAATCCCATCGTGTACAATCCACCTATCCTAAACAACGGGAAACGCCTCAAGGTCGGCGGGGCAGGGGCTTACTGTTTATCGCTCGGAACGATCGGTGGAACGATGGTGGTGGCTCGAGTTGCGCTTCCCGTGCTGTTGCCGCTACATTTTCCTACGCTGAATTCACTGTGACTTCGCGTGCAGTAGTTCGTGACCAACCGCATGGATTGTGGTTGCTTGCAGCTGATGCAGCTCCGGTTCCTGCGTTTATGCCCGTTTGTAGCGTTGCGAAACGTAGGAACGTTTCAAAGTTATGCACCGGAAAAGTTTTGTTTAATTTTACGAAATATTTTGCTGGTTAGAGCTTTAGAACAGTTACAAACTCTGAAATTATTTAATAGGATATATGCCACTCGTTGCCAGATTTTTACATGCTACAGACATGTCATCAATAACCTCGTGTACTATTAGTCCACTTCCTGTCGCAAACTTGGATACATGAATGATAGATGATATTTATTCGTTTCGAAATTTCTCCCAAAATGGTGGAAAATCCAGATCATGTTACTACTCAACTGGTTCTACTGGAGCTTGCCTGTACATTGATCTGAAAACTGCAGGCCAATCCAGATTTCGACATAATTGCAGCATCTGAATAATTTCCTTCTTCGAGGCGGAAATTACGAACCCAGCAACGCTGCTGAAGTTTCTAAAATGACTAAGAGATTAATTCCGGTGACGTGGGCGGATCTTGGGACGCCGTTCCATCTTTTCTATTTAATATTCAATCGTCTCGGCTTCGACCTGCGGCATCTGTTTTCCACGGGCGCGCGCTCGCACGTTACCCTGGGGTATCGTTCTTACCGGAATAACCTGATGATTTTCTTCACAAGGGGGTCACCGTTACGTACATCGAGAAATGCATTAATGTCGGGGTCGAGAATCCCACCAGGATCTCACGCACGATGAAAGTTTCAGCGACATTCGTGTCGATCCGAAAATCACAATACTATACAGAAATTGATTTACAATTTTCCTTGCGAATTTCTGTTTCGTTTCGAATGTTTACACTGGCTCGAGAGTGTAAATGAAGAGAATGAAAAACGAAAATCAGAAGCGCACGTGCGCGACAATAGACGTCGTTTACTGCACAAAATCGTTGAAAAGACCGTTTTTGAATATGCTTTGAAACATTCGTATCAGTTGTTGTGTATTTACGACATCGTCAAAGCATACCACCTATGCCAATATTTGTAGGGAACAGTATATTGATTTAAGATGCCTCTGCGACGCGCAATTCTTCATTCAATTTTTCATTACGCATACTTCGTAAAGCGGTAGTATTTAGAATACAACCAGAAGCAGACACGACGAAATCTGGATCTGGCCTCGCTTGGAAATATCTGAACATTGAACATACCGATAGAGCGAGTCAACGTAATTCTTACAAAAAAAAAAGAATCCTACACTGATCAGATTGCAAATCACGAACGGCATCTGCAATCAGGTATCGATCATTGCTGTCAAGGCAACCGAAAACGAGATTACGCGAATATCGTTAGGAAAATGGTCGACGCGACAGGAAGCTGGTTTGAAGGGAGGAAACAATTCCGGCAGCGAGGTAAAGCATTTATCCGCACCTACTACGAGCCGAACGGCGCATCGACGTCAGATATTAAATTGCTTCCGGTTACGTATACCTGACAGTAGCGGTACATTCAAGGGAAACCCCTTAGCCTCTGCTAGTGGGAATGGCCCGCCGAGAAGATGTTCCTCTTTCGGTTTCGAGGGGCGCTAGTCTCGTCAAAACGAGACCAGAGACCGAACATTCGCTCTGGCAGGCGAAGGATTGCCTTGGGAATTCCCTCGGTCCCTCAACCACTCTCCTACTCCTTTCCACCTTTCTCCTCTTCGTCCTTGATTTTCAGACACGTACACTCTCTCGTCCTCCCTCATTTCTTTCCTTCAGAGAACCTCGGGGCCAATCGTTCGATGTGATTTTTCTACTAATCAAAGTCAATGGTTAGGAATCGAATAAAATTACGTTTTCCAGAAATTACTTTTGTATCGAGGAACAGTTTGGACCATGACGTCTGTAATCATTGATGGATTACATTCAATCTATACAGGATAAACATTACTATTCCATACTTGGATGACGAGTCTCCCAATTTATATTTGAAATGTACATCCCTGCTTTACTTATAATGACTTGACAAAATGACGAGCTAGAGTTATTAGACATTCTGGTGAAATGGAATCGATAGGTGGAAAGGTAGACTGAGGTACCTTTGAAAACAACGTGATACGTTGCTTTAATATTGATGTTGGATTTGTTGGGCGAATTAGTTAAAGACCAATGAAGACCAGTCCAAAAATTGTCCTGATCAATTGATACTCTATGAGCTAACGTTTATTAACACAGATTTTCCAATAAAAATTTTTCATACATTCAGGAAGTTCACATACAGCGACGTCAATCGATCATACGAATGGCTCTCCGAACCTACTTTATCAGGGCCTGACAAATCGCCACTTTTCTAATATCCAACTTCGTAATGCCCGTATTTTTCACAGTCCTGAAATATTGCCAGCCCAGTAAGCGACAGTTATAGGACGCGGAAAGTTCGAATCCGTTAAACATGACCATCAGGCAAGCAAAAAATTGATAATCGCGCGTAATCTGTCCGGTTGGATAAAGGATAAAATCTATCAAACTATGGTATGCGGTACTCGTTGTAATCTTCCGACGTAATTTTTTTCCTGCTTCCAACCTACCACGCTAGAGGGTCTGAGCCCGGGTGTTGCTGTGTTCGATGAAGTAAGCCGATTAATTTTCATCCAGATATTGGTAGGTATACATAGAAATACGTTGAAGTACGGGGTTCTCTATCGACGAACTTAATCTGTCGCCATACTCGTAAAGGGCTCGTAAAATCGCAAGGCTTCGAAGAAGCCACTCGATAATCTGCTTAGCATGATTATCGAGTTGTCATGGCAACAAAGTTCCGATATTGTAGAGTGTATCTTGAAATGATATACGAGGAGGAGGTCCATACCAAAACGCGATTCATCGTCAGTGGCGAAGAAGTCCTAAGTATCGCCAGTTCGTGAGAAATAGCAATCGTAACTCTGACCATTTAACCTATTCGTAACTAACAATTTAACGCTTTATTTTTATCCGGTAACTGCACCGAAAAAAAGTTGTTATCTCAAAAAAACACAATTTCATCAATTTCCTGAACAGTTCCTCGAATCCGACATTCGCCGCCTACACTTAATCATCCCCAAATTGAGTCGACGCCCCATTTTTCCATAACCACCGCAGAACGAAACGACGTATTCCGGGAGAAATCACTCCCGCAGCAAATAGTAATTTACGATTCGATCGAATCTCGCGAAAATTCATAATTTCCTGCACGTATCCCCTTAATTCGATTGCGCGGCGCGCCGAGTGGGACACGCGAGTCTCGTTTCCGACTTCCTAATGGCATAATCCAGAGTTGGAGGCGGGAGAACCCGCGGGGGACCGATCACTCGGGCGATCGGAAGGAAGGATGATTATTTGGGTAGGAAATCGGCTTCGGGCAAACTCGACGAACATCGGCAGATGAGCGTCAGGTAGCTGTCCAGGCGGGTTAGGCCGTGCATCGATATTTATCGGAAGTACCGACAGTCCAGTCACCCCCATCGCTCCTTGCGAATGTCCACATATACGCGCGTTTTAGCTGCAGATCACGGCATTCTCCGCTTCCGCTCTCCCACTCTCTCCCTTCTGGTGGCGGTTCCACACCGGGCGCACAATACGACGATAATCAACTGCTCGGGAGCTTTAACGGATGGCACTCCGCATATATTAATTATTATGGCGCTCTCGAACGATGCGCTCGCATAAATTGCACTCCCACGTGACGTCTCAGCAGTCTACCGGAGCGTGCTCGCGAACGGCTTATAATTCCGGCGATGCGAGACCACCGGGAGCGGATAACGACATAATTAGCAACGCTAAAGTGAACGCTTAACTCGGTTAATCAGTCGATCGATTTGTATCCACGTGCTTTCGAGATAAGGAACTTCGGGAAGATGGATTTTTCTCAGTGGGCATATCAGTTTGTTGTTTTCCGGGTACAAGGATCGTTATCTCGTTTTTTAATATTCAAAATTTGTAGGATGGTTAATCACGATTGTATAGCAAAAGTAGTCCCGCTGTGACGGAAAAGGTATGTTCCGATAAAAAAAAGAAACACTATTTCATTGAGTAATAAAAGGAACAGATGAATCCTCTTCATAGCAGGCATAATTCAGTAAAGATGGCACTGGAAATTGCGGAAATCCACCGCGAAAACAAACGCGCAGTCAAGAAGAATCGGTGCTAGGGATACATTTCCCGCGTATATACCGCCAAGATATACTGGTGGGTGCAGGATCTGAATTTACCGTGCTGAAATGCGCCTGGGAGAGTTGCCTCTTAGCTCGCGCCTCGGATATCTCTAGGCGTTTCAATTTTATTTCATGTTGCTTCCGGTCTTCCACCGCAGGATAAATTCGCGCCGTGACTCGCGCGGTTTATCTCCCGCAACGTAACTGCGGTCGTGGATCCGCCGTAGGAGTATACGGTTGCTTTCGAAAGCTTCATATTGCGAATGCCTTGCCGGTGCATAATAATTATATAGGTATATAAAAATTTTATACATTCGTAATATGGATATCGCATACACAAAACAGTCCAGTATTCACTAGCACTTTAAACGATTCGAAGATACAATAACGTGGCTTGGGTGTACTCTTAGCATAGGGATTTTTCAGGTTTTCCAGGCCATTGGGGAAACAGCATTAATTATTATAATATATATTATATTATAATATAATAATCAAGTATTCTACCTATAATTCCCAGTCGTACCTTATCACCATTTTCCTTTCCATTTTCCGCGGCATCTTAAAAGAATTTCGATCCTTACTTCATTTTCGTTTATTTTCGTGCTGGAAGTTTTATGCCGCATCTACTCGCGGTGCTGCTTTTGCACGTACTCGTGTAGCATATAATGTTTGCGTCTTAAAACCTCTAGAGTTAGGACAAATATATATGCGTGCAATAAACCCCTCAATGCACATAGTGCGACGTAGTAAAAAAACAAGTTTTATTTCAATTTTACAAAGTTCACATCGAATGAGCATCTCGGAAGGCGTTGAGAAAATACCTGTGCTACTTCAGGTTTACTAGATTTGTCCTAAATAAATCCTGCTGTCGGACTGTCGACACGAAATTCCTCAGTTATTCGTAGTCACCATCTGATTCGGCTACATTTTTCAATTTTCTTTCAGACAGATAATTCAGGTTCTTATTTTGATGAACGAATTCTGGATTCGTTTAACAATGTGTAAAAGTCCTCCTGCGTGAGGAGATATTGTCCCCGAGAGTTTTGAACGGTGGACATGCTACGCTTGGATATTCGTGATTAACCGACGAATGAAGCTCATTTGTCATTGTCTTACTTGAAAAAGAAAGCCGAACATCAATTATAGAACGACAAATTAATAGTCCGTATAACGTAACGGTTGCGTGAACGTGCGCGCATCAAAGTCAACGGCATCACGTGATACTGCGCCTATCGCATCCAACTCGATGCAAAATTCATCCCCTATATTTTATTCATTTGTAAATCGCAGATCCGTTCAGTATTAACATCGTTTGACGTAACCCTAAATATGCTCGTTTTTCGATATTTACAAAAAGGATGTTCGAATCCATTGGCGCGGTCACGTTTATTTACTGACATTTCTGTCGAGGCAAACCATTTCGGAATTAGGCCAATGTCCATGACACGTTGTCGTCATTTAAATAGACCAGTTCAGACATTTCCGTTAGCACCGAAAAGTGTAGTTCGTTTGTAACGGAATTATAAAACTTTATATTTCCGGGACGTTTCGCTCGCTTTAAAGACTATTAAAACGCATCCATGTCAAAACATAAAAGTCAACACGACTGTCTTTGCTCGCGCAAAACCGCATCTAAGCACGTTTGCATGTCGGGATACGGGGTGTACAGAGGGTGGGATTATTTCGCCGGTGTCCTCGAGGTTTAATAACAGAGCCAAGCATGGCTTTCGGTATAAAGCTGCGACCTGATGCATGGAGCTCGTAGAAAGCTGGTGGCGAGGGAGGAAGCGAGGTATAGTTGAGACGAATCGTCGTGTTTGCTGTGAGCAAATAACCCGCGAGTTCTCAAGCTGCCGCAGCTTCCGCGTTGCGATCCGCCGGCTGAAGGGAAATGGAGGGAAAAGATCTGAAGGCACGAGAAAAGGGTACAGAAAATATGAGAGAAAAGTCGCGACATAGGTAGAATGCCGGGAAAAGATTAAGGGTAAGATGGTCTTTCGAGGAATAAGAAATGCCAATTTCATTCCGCCAACTTGTAATTAATTCTACGTCTTTCCAGGAACGAAATATTGAGTTAAGTGAAATGTTTTAAAGAAGGGAATATGCTATATATTTTTTGCAACGAGAAAACCAGGTCTTTCGACCGAACGAAACGTTTCATCTGCCGGGCTCGGAGAAATGATTTTCAAAATTGATGATAATCCATTGTCTGTAAATTCAATGAACATGCCGTGGACATAAAGGAAGAACAGATTTAGCAGCACGCCCAAAAAAAGCAATCTTCGCGATGAAAGAATCCAGCGTAGCTCTTTTAATTGAATATAGTTATTCAATCAAAAACGCCACTATTTTAATGAATGAACGTTTTCTGCCCGTTGAAAGGTACTTAGTTCTGGATTAATGATTAATTAACGGAGGAAGAAAGCACTCCCGAGACAATTAAGCGACGAGTGAGCGATTTGTTCAGCGAATCGATAAAATACACCTGAGGTGGCTGGAACAGATGTCACGGTTTTCGCACTGCCATGAGGCGGATAATATTTGACAATAGACGGCATAAATTAATTCGACGTTAATTAAACCGAACCAGCGATCGCTCATTGTCGAAGCCAGCGACGTAATTAACTGCGCTACGGCGATGATACTCGGTCCACCGCTCTCGTTTGTGGAACTTTGACGAGGGAGAGCCTCAGTCGGCAAATTGGACAGATTGTTCGAAAATTTGGCGATACAAGGCAGGCCGCAGTAGGTAAGGCTACCGGTAAGAATCGATAGCGTTATATCGACGGTCCGAGAAGGACTACGACGACGATGTCCGATTGGATACGTCAATATTGCACGGAAGACCGACGGCGTTATGTCTGTTTCATGTTTCGTTGTATAGACCGTTACTGGTTGATGATATATAATCTTGCGGCGTATTATTATTCTCTATTGTAGTAATTGTGGAGTTCGATGTGAGCCGGGACTATTGGATTATTAAAGTTATGAAACGCGCTTGAATATCACTATACATACGGAACTCTTAATAATGTTTGTTTGATATCGTAACTTATACACAAAGGACCTATTCAAGTGGCTGTTCAAATATTATCGCTTTTCGTCAGTAGTAGATACGAAATCATAATATTTACAGAATAAATTGTATATTTATTCCGTACGCTGGATTCTATATGGATTCGCTTTGCCACGTAATTCTTCTCATTTAGCACTGGACCTCCTCCATGATTCCTTCAATTTTCAACTATTCGTACGTGAATTAAAATTGATCGCACATTGGATGTTCGGTGGACGTCATCGCCAGTGACGATTAGACGTACATTGGACGGTCACTGTACGTATAATAACGTAATTGGACGTTCAATGGGCGTACGGAAAGTCTGGTCGGGACGGACATTGGACTTGTGTTAATTGTCTTTGTTGTTTTTTTCATGTAGCAATCGATTTAGTAATCACAGCGAAAAATAACAAAGGAAGTAAGGGATAACGGACCATTGTAAATTACCCACAAGATCCTTGAAGGAATTCGGAAAAGCGACACTGGAGTGTAAAACTGTCAATCATTGTAAAGACACCGAACAATGAATTGCAGGAATTACACTTGTCAGGTCATGAGACAACCACAAATGCTGTCACACTGTAAGATTTTTCTGATACTTTCACGTTGGTTGTTTCTTCATCCATTTTATCCTGACCGTGATATAATCGACAGGACTGTCACGTAAATACAAAACAGTTTGATCTATGGTTTCAATCAAATCATGACTTAGGGCCAATAGTGCGAAGATGAATGCAAAATTTAATTTCCGAGCTCGAAAGTTCTCCGTTCCTTTCATCAATGTTTACATGGAAATTGTTCGTATAAATGTACAATGCACGGAAACAAGACAGATGTAAAACTGGAGTTTCAGGTTTCGGGCAATTATGGGAATGAATAAGAAATTGTAAATGAAAATAAAGAGATCAAGTGCGAATGCGGAAGAGAAAATGCCGAGTTAATTTTAGTGCAATACATGAGTAAATAGGTCGAGATCATTAAAAATATTTTGTACTGCGGTGTACTTCGAAACGCAAATATTAATTCAACTGTCGTGAAATGTACGTCAGAAATGTAAAGGAGAAAATAAACGCGAAAAAGTATGTCATTGTCTCTGTAGACAGCCTGGGTTTAAAGAGTGGCATCTTGAAATGAGGGGCTTTCCCTTCTTTACTTTTCTTGTAATGAATTTGAAAGAGTGACTATTACAACAGATCTGGAAATTGTACGCTGGGAAGTCAGCGCATCGTAACAGTGCATCAAAAACGCGATTCGATATTACGATCGAATAGGCGTTCACGTCAGGAAAAGTGAGAAACGTTATGATTCTCAAGTTGATTCGATATAAATTACAGGAGATAATTCCCAATTTATTTCCGTCGGAGAATAGCCAGCTCTTCAACGTTCTTAAGTTACGAGGCGACACGGGTCATAAAATCAGTCTCCATTGCTCAGTATCGAGGGCCATAAGAGCCGACGCGGTCGACCCTAGTAGACCGAGCGAAGTACCGCCCGAGGTAACGTGAATTAGCCCGTGCCCGTACCGGGTTCCCAGCGTACACTCTTTGTGAAATGAGGGTAGTTTTGGACCAGACGATCACTGCACATTCCCTGTGTGTTGTCCCAATTCGAATCCGACTAGTTTTTTTTTCTCGAAATCTACAATGGCAATTGAAATTCTGGAAATACTCGTTTGTTAATTATTTTCCTGCTAATTGCTTTGAGAATGGAAACGAGATTTTAATGGAAGGCTCGTTACATTTTCATATTCCATTTTTACTAAACTTTCATCTCATTTGGTTTATTCATTCTCAGATAAGCCGTGCGCAGAAATTTCGATGAAATCAGCGTGGGCGTGTGCCGTAAGAATTTCTCATGTATATAATGGTACAGTTATAGTATACGATTACCAGATTACGGAATCCATGTGTCACATAGAAAATGTCTGGACAATATCCCACCTGAAATTCCGTAATTCACGTGGGATTCGCCGGCAGTGCATCATTTTGAAATGCCTCGGGCAAAAACTATTCCGACCGCAAACAAAAACAAAACTTCCGGACGTTACAAGATCTATATGATTTCTCTATACAATTAATTCATAATGAAATGACAAATAAAATTAGATGTCATGAACCCAAATAGAGTTAGACGTATTGGACGTCCATATGTCGTTCATGGAAGAAAGTCATGTCGTTTGTCCATTTAAGAGAACTTTATCGTAATCGTAAGATGGAGTTAATTGGATGTCCATCGCGTGTACAAGTGTGGATGTCCACTGTCCGTACCGGTGTGGACCGCCATTGTACGTCCAGTTTTCATCCATCCAAGAGTATTTCATCCTGGTCGTAAACTGGACCTTACATGTATGTCCAATTAGTAAGTCCACTTTTCGTCCATTTAAGTGTATTATGCCATAGTTGTATATATTGGACTTAAAATGGACGTTGAATATACCAATATGTCCAATTACGGACGTCCTAAGTACATCCAGTCAATGTCCAGTTTTTAAACCAAATTTAACCCAAAGTACATCGAATGCATCAGTGACGTCCGTTGGATTGTCACCGGGATTAATATTGGATGTAAATTGAACGTAAGTTGGACGAAATATGGACGTCCGGAGGGTCCATACATGGATGTACATTAGGAGTCCGTTGGATGTCCACATCCAACTTTCGAATGAAATGAAATGACATTTCAAAAGCTATGACGAATGAAATGAGAGGAAAACTAAAAGCTACGATTGCTGCTATTAGCGATTAAATGAAATAAGCACGCACATTGCTTATTTATCGGGCGTTCGAAAAGTCGGCAAAGGATTTCATTTCGTTCGGATAATAAAAATGACGTTCGCTGTCGGCGCGGAGTTTCGTTCAGCGGATTACCGCAATTCGCCTCGAGTTTTCCGGGCCGGTATTCATCATTCCAGCAGTTAGATCTAGAAAAGGCGGCTGACGAAATTAATTAAGACGTCGCGAAAGGTTCATTAATTACCTTCGCGCCGGCAATTTATCAGTACGGCGCGATGTCGTCGGCGGTGTGTTGTTGCCCTTCGCAATACCGCACCTCCGCACGAACACACACGGCGCGCGCCACCCGCGCCGTCCGCCCTGTGTGCCGGGCGCAAAATCGAATTTCCCCGCATGCGGCCTTTCACGGCGTGACATCGATTTTGTATCGGACAGGTAATTACAGAAAGGCGAGTCGTCTATGCGAATCTCGCCGCGAAACGTGATCGGAATTCCAGCGTTTCCTCTGCTCAATATAATGCTATATACTGCCGCGACGCGATGGGGAAGCACGCGAAAGCGACGACTCGCGATTTGATCTCTTTCTATTCCTTCTACTCTGTGCTGACGACTTCAATTCTGTCGTACTGGAAAAAAAAACCCCGCTTTTATTAAGATTTCGATAATGCGGTTCTCCTTTTCAACTTCAGAGGGCCTGCGATTTTCTATAGAAACATTTTACAAGTTCCTTTCTCACTACACCGGGTGACCGATATTTTCTGTACAGGGCTATTTGATCCTGAACAAAGAATGTCAAAATTCAAAATGGCGGATGTAACGCGACGGACAACTTTCTAGAAAATTGATTAAATGACTTGTGGACGATGACCGAATTATGGAATAAAGGGTGTCCCGCCCCTGACCAACATTAACGAACGCTTTCCGTCCTCACATTCCTGACCCGCTTCACTGTCAACAATGTCTCGGACGACGACGTGTCCGGTTCGTTCTCCGCACACTCGTGCGGAATACCCACAAACGTGCGATTTTAACAAGAAACGCTCGCCGGGTGTATCGCGTTTATCTCGACCGCTGGCCATTTCGGCCGGATCACTCGTCGGAATTGCATTTGGCGGAAATATAAAGGCAATATCGGCGGCCGTCGACGACGACGTTTGACGGCCCTACTCCCGTCGTCGCCGTCGCGGACCGTAATGGAGTGGCTTTATTTCTCTCGTGGAGCGACCGTAACTCGCAGCCGACGCTGTCTGTATCTCTGCATTAAGGAAACATTTCGCGGGGTTTTATCGTCCGACCGCGCTACATTCGATTTCCTGTGTCTCGGTCGCTCGACCATGCACCCGCGAGAGAAACTGACGTCGATTCGCTGACGATCGAGATTATCGATAGATATCGCCGTGAAACTCGGTGTACTATATTGTACATCGCGAAAGGGTCATGGAACTACATTTTACGAGAGGTCTGGTTCTGCGATCGGGGTACCAAATGTGCCTGGGGAAGAACCGTCGAAATAGTTGATCCAAGAAGTCATTCAAAGGTCACGAAAACGTAATGGAGTGTCGAAAAAGCCCTTAACTTAATGTAATCTTTGAGTTTTGGAAATGACCACTGATTTTTCTCTTCTATTCATTTTTCACTTTATTCAACATGATATTTCCTTCATTCATTAATGAATTCATTCAATTCATTAAACGTAAAATGATTTCAGGAGATGAATAGGATTTCATTGCTCATTGGATTCATTTCAATCGTAACTTCATTCACCTCACTGAACGATTTATTCCTTTCATTCGTCAATTAATTCGGTTCGTTGGTCGCTTCATTCATCACTTCATTTACTTCAGTCAATGTTTTGTTTCATATTTCACTATTTTCCTTCGGTGGCTTCAACATTTCATTTGTCATTTAATCAGCTGCATTTACCACGTGATTCCCGTCATTCATCATTTCATTTAATTCATTTGCCAGTTCCATTCTTTGTCACTCCATTCATCGAATTCATCATGCAATTTCCTTCTTTCATTATTTATTTTTCACGATTCATCCATTTCTTTCTACTCATGAGTGAATCCATTCATTCAATTCATTAAACAAAATTACATCATAAGATGAATGACACCTCGTTACTCGTATAATTTACTTGATTTGTAATTTTATTCACATCGTTGATCGTTTTATTCGCTTCGTTCATCAATTAATTCGCTTCGTTGGTCACTTAATTCAATTATCCACCCCTATTCCTCGTTTAATCATTTAATTTACTCCATTTAACATTTCATTTATAATTTAATTTATAATTGACTTCATACATCGTGTGATTCCCTTCATTTATTCTGCCACTCTTATCATTTATTGCACTTCATTCATAAATCACTTTATTTCATTCATTTGTCTCTTCATTCATTTAATTCAAATTGTGTAATTTCCTTCATTTAACATGACATTCGATTCATTCATTGTTTCTTTCACTTCGTTCATTAATTTCTTGCTAGTAATTAATGCAAATTCGAATTCTTTAAATTCATTAAAAATAAAATGGAGTCGGGAGATGAATAGGACATCATTGCACTTTTAATTCACTTCATTCGTAAATTCATTCTCCGCCTTGTTCATTTTATTCGCTTCATTCATCATTTCATTCAACATTTCATTCAACATTTCATTCAATGTTTTATTTCATATTTCACTCGTTTTCTTCACTCTCTTCATTCACCGTGGGATTCCCTTCATTTATCCTGTCATTCCTATCATTTATTGCACTTTATTAGCTTCGTTAATCACTTGATTCAATTCGTGCATCGCTTCATTTGCTTCATAAATCGCTTTAGTTCATTAATTTATCTTTTCATTCATGTAATTCATACTGGCATTTCGTTAATTCAACGTGACATTCGCTTCATTGATCATTTCTTTCACTTCATCGATTATTTCTTTCGCTTCATTCATTAATGTCTTGCAATTAATTAATAAATTCGTTAAATTCATTAAAAATAAAATGAAATCGGAAGATGGATAGGACTTTATTGCATATTCAATTCACTTCATTCATTCATCATTTCATTCAATGTTTTATTTCATATTTCATTCGTTTCCCTCACTCTCTTCATACATCGTGTGATTCCCTTCATTTATCCTGCCATTCCTATAATATATTACATTTGATTCGCTTCACCGATCACTTGATTCAATTCGTGCATCGCTTCATTCGCTCCATAAATCAGTTTATTTCATTCATTTAATTCATACTGGCATTTCTTTCATTCAACGTGACATTTGCATCATTGATTATTTCTTTCGCCTCATTCATTAATTTCTTGCAAATAATTACAAAATTCGTTAAATTCATTAAAAATAATATGAAATCGGGAGAAGAACAGGACCTCATTGCACATTTAATTTACTTCATTTGTAAATTCATTCACCTCTTTGTTCATTTTATTCACTTCATTTATCATTTCATTTATTTCATTCAACATTTCATTCACTTCATTCAATATTTCATTCAATGTTTTATTTCATCATGACATTCCCTTCCAATAACTTCAGGTTCGTATCAACTAGTCCATTTCTTTGATCACTTCATTCGCTTCGTTAATCAAATTATTCCATCAATTAATCACTTCATTAATTAAATTCACAGTTCCACTAATTTAATTCATCTTGGCATTTTCTTCATTCAAAACGTCATTCGCCTTCATCGATTATCCCTTTTAATTCATTCATTTCATTCATTTCATTCATTTCATTCATTTCATTCATTTCATTCATTTCATTCATTTCATTCATTTCATTCATTTCATTCATTTCATTCAATTTCATTCGATTCATTCGATTCATTAAACCTAATGGTATCACGATTAATGGACCCCGCTGAATCATTTCATTTACTTCATTCGCTATGTATGTATTGTACTACGTTCATGACGTATTTCACTTAATTTCTCATATTTTGCGCTTTACTCCTCGTGTTCATTATAGGTTCCTGCGTCATTTCGTTCGGAACTTTTAAGCTAACGAAGAAATTAGCAATTAAAACGATCCAACGGGCACGTAACGGCTTCGTAACGGCAATTCATTTTTACGGGACCCCGCGTGTCCGCAGATTTCGCCGGTTTCTAACGTCGCCGCTATACAAGGATTATCAAAACATTGATTTGCACGTTTGTCAGTAATGAAGCGCGACCGTTATTCGCGTTTTGCCGTGAAAATAAAGGTTCGCAGCCAATTTAAATAATCTATCGAACGCCACGTGTATAGTTGCATCACGAAGCCGCCGTAATAACAGGCGCGTAATTTTTCGTTTCACATTTTAATACGATTATACGCGGCGCTACGCCGTTACGCCGATTTACCGGGACGACTTTTATTTCTCGTTTGATTCTCTCCGGCTTTATCGCTCTATTTTTATTCAAATGCCGATACGCAGCGCAGCGCAGAGATTGAGTTCGTTGGTTAAAAAAAAAAAAGCAAAAAAAAAAAAACACAAAAGAAAAAAAACAGTAAACACCGACGACGGAATTTTTAAGCTCGACGACAGATGTTACTGGACAGGAAACGAGAGAAGGTAGGGAACGCACCTATCGACGGTCGGCGAAGAGGCGAGTGGGTACACGGAGGTACATACATATATAGAGTGAGAGAGTATATATATGTATAGAGAATGAATTTTTATTATCACGGTCGCGGCACGTACGTGAAATTAATTCGTATCTGTGCTGCCGGAGTGTATATACGACGGCGGGTCTGCACCGAGTAGTATACCGTACTCTCGTCACGTGTATTCTATGGCGCTCGGTGCAGCCGGTGCAGCCGTAAAAATATAATCGTCGCTTGCTCGCTTTGCGTTAGAATATAGTTTTCGAAAGACAACAATTACTCGTACGTGCGATTCGTTGGTCCACGTTTTTCCGAGCCGATGAAACGTATTCAAAGTACAAATGTGCTCATTGGGAGTCTTTTACGGTTGACTTTTATTGTCGCGAGCTGAGTAAGCTGTAAGTTTGTTTTTCACAGATTACTGCTGTGGGATACATTTATCCAATGTTTGTTTCCATTCTTTCGTATATTGTAAGTACATTTGTTCGTTTCATTTCGTGGTTTTTTTTTGCATTATTTCATTTCATATTTTAATTTCATTTCTTCGTTTCATTATTTCACCTTTATTTTGTAATTTCCCATTCCATTTTCCTACGTTTATTTAATTTTCTCTTATTATCTCGTATATTTCGTTCTGTTCTTTCTTCATTCCCCATCTTAAAAGCATATTTTCATTTTATTCTATTATATTTTATTTATTATTTTTTATTTTATAAATAATAATAATAATAATAATAATAATAATAATAATAAATAAAACGTAAGATGAATGGGAGAAGTAAGAAATTAAACTATTAATCACTTACGGGTATCCTTCGGGTCTTTTGAACGTTTTTTTAATAATTGAAAAAAATTCATCAAGAAACAAAATCCGAAATTAAGCCAAGAATTGAAAAAGAATTAATATAACATATGAAGATATCAAACATAGAAATAAATAAAGAACTACAAGGAAAATAGGAAATAAAGTTACTGAAGGGAAAAAAGACAGTATAAGAAATAAAAGTAGAATTGAAATAAAAGCCTTTAATAAAGAAATAAAGATCCCAAATAAGGAGATCACACGATATATAGTATACTAGTGATTGAAGATATATAGTTAAAGTAGGAAATCAAGAAATAAAATTTAAAACAAAAAAGAAGAAAACAACCCGGGAAAAAATGAATCAGATATAATATAATTATATCTAAAATCATATATGATCAAATATATCTGGATCATATATGTTCCAGATATAACCATATATGATTCAAATATTATATATCTGATCCAGATACAATTATATACTCTCTAAATAAAAACTTAAATATTATTTGACAAAACAAAATTCCGTTGAAATTTCCGGTGAAAAAATTATAGCTGATTTTACAGCTAATTTCACTGATATACAATCAGTTAAGTATGTGGTTCACTGATGCAAACAGTGAAAGTTATTAGCCATTGATTTAAGCTGCTGATGTCCAACTTTTAAATCATGTAAAAGTTTACATTGTCTAAAAATAAAGTGGCGATGAAACTGTTATGTATGCTGAGGTAGATAGATAGAGAGGGAGAGAGGACGAAATGTGTATTTTACTGATTAATTTAGTGGACTGTATTTCACTGATCAGTGAAATTTAAATTTAACTTATGAATATTAACAGAAGTAGTTTACTGATTCAATCAGCGACTATTCGCTGATTCTCAGTGGCACACTTATCACTAGTGAAATCAGCGACTATTCGGTGACAATAAACGGTTTTTCAGTGACTCATATTTAGAGAGTATGAATACATTTTTCCCCGAAAAGAGAAGAAAATAGATAAAATATTATAAAAATTAAACAAGTAAAGGACTGAATAACTACAAAACTAGTTGAAGAATTATTGAAGAAATATTGAAGAAATACTAAAGAGAAAAGAATCAGAGAAGCATGTACAAAGGCGTAATAGAAGAATGAAATGAAAGTATCGCATGAAAAATCAAAATGAAGAAATGAGTAAATAATATATTAAGAAAAAAATAAATAATCAAATGAATGTATTAATTGATGAAATGAGAGGATACATTAACTAACCAACTGAATAATCAAAATAACGGAACAATTGAAGTAATAAAAGAAAAAAAAATTGTGATTTAAAATGTAGAAATAAGAGTATACAATTTTAAAAATCAAGTGAATGATTAAAATGAAGAAACAAATTGTAAAATGAGGGAATAACGTTAAGAAATCAAATGAAGGTTCAAAAGGAAGAAATGAATTAAAGAAATGGCAGAATAACATTAAGGACTCGAATAACATTAAGGACTCGAATGAAGATTCAAAATGAAGAAATGATTACATAACATTAAGAAATAAAATGAAGAATAAATGAGGGTATTAATTGAAGAAATAAGAAAATAAAAGTCCGGTTTAAACTGAAGAAATGGAAGGACAAAATTTTAAAAATCAAATGAAAAATTAAAATGAAGTAATGCATATTGTAAGAATGAGAGAATTACATTAAGAAATCAAAATGAAGTCGAATTCGAATTCATTAATGAATTGAAGAAATGAGATAATATAATAAATTTGACATTCAACGTGAAGAAATGAGAAAGAAACTAAATTTGTAAATCGAAATGAAGGGATGAATTGAAAAAATGAGATAATAAAAGAAAACGAAGAAATGGTATAGAAGAAACTTTTTTGAGAACAAAATATAATTTATTCAACTTTGTGAAAGTCCCTCTAAATTTGTTTACTCTAAAATGACAGTAAACAATAAATAAATAATTGCAAAGGCCGTAGTAACAAAAAGAAATGTTTTCAAGACCTTAAAAAATCTGTCATAAAAAAAAGAAATTTGAAGGGAATAAAATCGTGGAGAATTTCCTTTATGTCTTTTAATTATTAAACCTCAACGAATAACGCCACGCGTATCAAAAAAACGAGTAGTAACATAATATAATATGATTGGTCTTATGCTTCGCTTATGGATGAATGAATAAATTGATTCTGATTAACATGCGGAGATGATGCAAATGAGAGATGGGGGATGCTAATGTGCAATGCGACGTTAGTTAGTCATGACTATACGCCACAATGTAATGAGTGTAGTATTCAATAGCATATTAAATTAATATGCAAATCGAATAATACACAAATTACTTAACGTCTCCACTACACATCCAGTAAAAGTCGTCACTGATAGATTAAACGTGACATATTTATGTATAAATACGTATAAATCATTTTTTTTTTCATTCATTCCTTCGTTACATAAATCTGTAAATTTTATTCAATATTTCATACACTTTTCCTGCCTTATTAAATTAATTCGATTCAAAAATAAATTTATTCTTTTGAATATTTCAATTCGATTATTTTATATAATTTTAACTTCTTTCAATTTCATCTACTTTAATTTCTCCGTGTAGTTTCTTCATTTCCCTTCCGTTTTGTTATCATTTTCATTGAATTTCCTTTTAGTTCTCAGCTTTTTTCTATGTATGTTTCATTTATTATTTTCGTACTTTTACCTCCGATCGTTACAATTTAATTTTATACCAATTTTTTGTTCACTTCGTTTCGCTTCTTCACTTCGGTTCTTCTTTTCGTTTCTTTGTTTTCATTTCAATTATTTCATACAATCTTGTATCGCTTTTGCACGTATTTCATTTCAGGTACGCTAATGCAAAGATGAATTGATATATACAAAAAAATTAATGTCAATTAAATAAAACAAAAAAAAATCTTTTTAAACAAATAAAACGAAGAATTATGAATATGAACAAAATGAAAGAAACGTTAGAAATAAATAAAATATACAAATTGAATAGATATATTATACATATATTTCAAAGTAATTAACAAGTGTAAAATACGAAATTGCTTGTTGTAAAAACGTAAGTACAGAAAAAATTACGAAAAGTGTACTTAAAAAAAAAGTGATAATATATGATTCAATCTTTTATTAATTTTTATTTCTTATTTTGTCACATGTGTATATTAACCCTCGATACGGAAATATACGTACGACGCGACATACGTGTCACTGCGCATAAAATAATTCTGTAATTGTTTGGGGAATTTATTTTACGCGATTTCACATTTTAAATTTAAACTTTCTCGACCAACCCAGTGAACATTGCAGGATAAATGCGTACCTTCGCAATAAATAAATATATATATATATTAAATATACAAGTAAATTTTTTAAATTATATATAATTGTGAAATTTTTATTATTAATATTTCATTAAAACATTCATTATAAATAATTGCAATATTATTAAATTCGGCGCTCGATATATTGGTTGTTATTTCGAGAGCGAACAAACACAGACATGGTATAATGTCAGTTTCTATCGTAAAATAAATTAACATATAATTCGAAACTACGCGAAGTAATGTTTTTTCTTTAAATTAATAAATAAATAACAATAAATTAACAATAAAGATAACAACATTATCGGATAGAATGATTTAATAAAATTAGTAAAAAATAAAATACATTATAGAGGAACTAGAATCGAAATAGTTAAGGATGCTGAAATCTACGAAAAAATAAAAAAAATAATTGATACCAATTATAGGAATTTAAAAAAAAAGTAATTTAAAAAAAGAAAGCAATTAAAAAAAAGAAAGAATATAAATAAAAGGAAGAAATTAAAGAAATTGAAGATATTTAAAAGATAGAAGATATTTAAACAGGAAAAAATGAAATAACACTGAACGAAGAAACTAGACAAAATGAAAAATGAAGAAATGAACTAAAAATACAAAAGAAAAAAATTATATTAAGAGACGATAAAAAAAATGGAAACGAAATAATAACAAGGAGAATTAAAAAATATCATTGAAAAATAGGATAGACAAAATAATTTAAGAGAATAGGAAGAAATAAAATAAACTTTAAAATTTTAAAGAAGCGGAAATAAATGTATAGTAATAATTGGGAAGCGGAAAATGTAACGAATAAAGGAAAAGAAGAAAGAAAAAAAAAATAAATAAAAATAAATATTTACTAGTAATGAACGAAGAAAATAAGTATGAACCTTCTTGAAAATAATAATTTAAAAAAATAAATTGACACAAATTAAAAGAATAAAAAAAAAACACATAAAAAATTGAAAACATGCTGAAAAATAAGGGAAATGAAAATAAAATGAAAAAAGAATGTAATATAGGAAACCGAAAGAGAAATAGAAAATGAAGAAATAAGTACCAAAATAAAATAGAGTAGAAATAATTAAAATAATAGAATAGAAATAAATGAAATAAAAAAAAATTAAAAAAATTAAAAAAAATTTAAAAAACTGGTATGAAATCACATTCGTCTCAATCAACAATGCAATTAAAAAAAAAAACAAAAATTATGAGAAAATTAGTCATTAATAAAAGCAAGTTTAAATATACATTCTATGGCAGGTGTTGTTTGAATTCAATAAATTACTCGCGTATTCCATAACACTGGTTACATTCTAAACAACTCTGATATATATTGCGGAATTTATTATTTTATCGTCAGTCATAATTCATCAGCGATAAAACTTTTCGGGCATTCGTTATCATAAATTGTTAATTAACAAAGCGGACGTAACCGTGCAAACTCCTAGAAAATCTAAAATATATGCCCCCTCGGTGTGAAAATAATAAGTCGTCCACTGGCTCCCTGTCGTGCGATCATCGATCCAAATTAATAGCGTCGTTAATATCCGCGAACTAATTGCAATGTTAGCGCGCTGCGCTGAAACTGCGGCAATTTGTCCGGCGACAGTGACGTGAAATCAGGCCGGAGACTGAAATCGAGCACCTGCTTGTCGAATTAATGTTCCTGGGCAGTACTATATAGGAGAATTTTTCGAAGGGATCGTCGTCATGGTCTCGTCGGTCGAGCCGAAATCCATCTAAACCAACCAAAACCGCGAAACCACCACGATATACTGGTCGGAACTGCAGTTACCACGTTGAAGTACACAAATTACTCAGTTTTACTTATATACAATTAGTTTGAGAAATAAATTAGCAATTCTGATTTTCGTATGTCTACTGAATGAAATTGATAATCTTTTTGTTACAATGAAAAATTCGATAGTCACGGTGGATTTCCCATTACTCTGGAATTGCATTCCTGAAATTTCACATGCACATATGAAATATGAGATTTATTCATTTTCCACTGACTTTACATAGGATGAATGCGTTTTACAGAATTTCGAAATATGCGACGTCTAAAGTCACGATTGTCACAGCTAAAATTGTACGACGTCTCCGAGGTGTTCCTTCATTTTAGGATTTCGCCCGAGAAGTGATATCTCCCGAGAAAGTGGATAAGTACATTTGTCCTTTGCATATTATGTCTACGTTCAATGTAGATTGGATGGAGATTACACTTGACACTTTCAAATTGCTTATTGTAACAATTATACCAAGCGAAATATTAATTTCAGTTTCGTAATTTTGTATAACTTGACTAACTCGCAATTTGCGGATTATCAATTTGTAAGACTATATACATTGGCGTTTTTCTGCATAAAATGAGAAAATTATACGATATTTTTGGTAATTAACCACTTCAACGATTATAAGAATTGAAAAGACCATGAATTGTTACGAAAACATATCTGATTAAAAAAAAAAAATATATATATATATACTGTAGTGTGTTAACATGCGACCACACGTTGTGAAACGGACATGTATATATATTGCGTAGTTGTAAATCTAAAAGGTGTAAAAGAGAGAGAGAGAGAGAG
>JAPYZR010002392.1:0-20775 GCA_030522945.1 Trichopria nigra
TTTTTTTTTTTCTTATATTTTTTTTTTATTTTTTTTTTTTTTTTTTTTTTTTTTTTTTTTTTTTATTTTTTGATTCAATAACTTCAGCATTTCGTTGACAACTAATGTCATTGAAAGAAAATGCCAAAGCTGCAGTCGACTGTTCTTGAGGTCGCCCTATCCATCTAAGCTGTTTAAAAAAAAATGTCCAAACACTCACTTTTCAAATAAAAAATTAAAAAAGGTTTTTGAGTGGAAATTTTTCAATAGAGCGTCACATTAGATATATAATATAAAAAAGTAGGAATTTAGTTAAATTCTTATATCGAACGTGGCTCAAAACATCAGCTTTATTACACGAAAAAACGACTTAGTTAGGACAACAACAAAATTGGGCGCTCCAACCCAATAAATTGTTTAGTCCACCTAATTTGTTAGTTATTCCCAGTAATTGGAAATGCATTGAAAGGTCAACAAACGAACTAAAATGCATTCAAGTGGATTTAAGTTGATTCACTTTCTATCCATTTTAATCCACTTGAATCCATTTTAATTCGTTTTTTGACCTTTCAATGCATTTTCGCTTACTGGGTAAGATGCTCTTATTTTCCAACTAATTACAAATGGTAGATTGAACTAAATGGATTTTTTTTCATTTGATCTACTAACCAAGTAAGTGGTTGTGTTAACTAAGAAATCACCAACCAATAATAAATTAGTTATTTCAACCAAGTCGTTTTTTCCGTGTAATTTGACATTTTTTTCTCGTATATTTGTTATAGCTCAAATCGATAGAGTAATAACTCCAAAGTAGTCGACGGCCAATTACAGTAGTTGACGAACAAAAATGCTGAAAGTTAAATTAAAAAAAATTGCATTTTACAACGAAACAGGTTAGTGTGATAAATATACCGTATTCTTAGTTGAACGATACATTTTCATCGTTAGCAATTTATTTGTACAGAGAGTCCTAAAACAAATTTGATCGCCTCTTACGTATTCATTCTTCATTTCCACTATAAAAGTCCTTTACCGAATTCTCGTGCAATGAGTGGAATTTAAATGATGAACGATATTGATTGCCGTGCTAACACGTGATCGTTACTGCGAGATTTCATAATGTCATCTTCACATTTTTGCCGACGTCCTATTTTATGTCGCGTTGACATCTGTCAAATGATAAGACGAAATAATACTGTCAGAAAAGAAAAGGCGTTTTTTTAGGCGTTTCTTAATTGAAAAATAAAGATAAACTATTAAAGTCTTCCTTATCATGCAATGATAGTCATTCATTGTTTACAGGTATAATCAGAATTGGGTAAGTAAATTTTTTTAAATAAACAAGTTAAGTCGAAGTTGACGAACAAAAAAATTGAATTTAGTTAACTTAATTAACGAAACCAGAATATAAAGTTTAAAGTTGATATTCTCAGGATATCATTTGTTATTTGGGTCAATATAATTTTAACTTTTCAACTAAGTTAATTTTACTAAGTTTAAAACTTAGTACTTTTAAACAAGTTAACTTCTTATCCCATTAAAAGTCAAGTACAATTTTCATTTTAATTAGTTTAAAACTAACAGATAAAAAGTTAAGTTTACCGAAAGTTAAATAATCAAAATAAAAACAAAATTAACGTTAAAGATCAAAGTTGAAAGATAAAGTATTATTTCGAGTAAAAGATTATAAAGTTTAATAATAAAGGGAGTCTAGTAATAAGTTAAAAAATTAACTAACAAAGTAATTAAATCGATTTAAAAGTTAATTAATTTGTAACTTTTTTACTTTGAACTTGTAACTAGTAACTTGAAACTTTTAAATTTTAACTTTATATACACTAAAAAAAATGTGTTATTTTCAAGTAAATATTTACTTGAATTAAGAAAAGATTTTCTTGAATTAAGTAAGATTTACTAAAAAGAAGGAAACATTTTCTTAACTTGAAAATAACAAATTTTTTTTCAGTGTAACTAAGCACTACTCAACTCTGGTTATAATTTATCAATACAACTTATTGCTTACTAATTATTTAACAATTAAGCATACTATAGTACGCAATGAAATGCGTATTACATTGTTATTATGTGTTAATTGAACATTTATGATTTCTATATATACTGAACACTTCCGAGAAAACAAAAAGGTCACTTTTAAGATGTCTCAAAATATGTAAATGGCTCGAAATCCACATTTCTATAACGCAACTTTCACTTTCACAATAATTTATGACAAGTTTAAGACGGCATGTCTTAGACGTTTGCATTTTCTAAGAACATGGTAACTTAAACTCGTCACTTGTAAGTGACATCCCATTTACGGGCAGCGTAATGTTGTGAAAATGACGTGCCTCTAAGACGTTTCAAAAAAGGTGCCTTAAATCTGCCATTTACGCGGAACGTTTGGTTAAAAGTCACAACTTTCTTGTCATAATGCCGGCTTAATGTCGTCTCGGAAATTACATCATTTTATTAATGTCTTTCTAGCTCTCTTTTTGGCTTTCAAACAATCACAATAAAATAAATTATATATATATATATACTCTCTTAAGGGGGTTCTAAAGTAGAACAGTTACCGACCGAGCTTTCCAACAATAAAAGTACAAATAAAAAGTGATTGAAACATTTTCTTAAAATTTGGGCTTTGGAAGGGTGATTCCACATAATATATACGATTCTAAAAAAAATATCGCTGAAATTGGTTCAAAATTAAACAAGAATTATCCGAAATAAATTTTGTTTGTTGCTGGTAAGAGAAAATAATTTATTTCGGATTTTCCTCTTTTAATTGGGAATCAATGTCATAGATACTTTGTTGGGGATTGTATATGATGTGTAGAATCACCCTTCCAAAGCCCGGATTTTGAAAAAATGTTTCAATTCTTTTTCATTTATATACTTTTCCTGTTTTTAGGTTAGGTCGGTAACTGCGCTCTACTTTAGAACCACCTTAATCGTGATAAATGTGAAGGATTGTCCTACAATACCGACTGATAATAATAAGTGCATTTTTTGACAAATTTCTAGATAACTACGTCAATTTCCGACCGGCATGGTTTTAATGAAAATACGCAATTTTAAAATTTAAAGTAATTTAATGTTAATGTTTAATGTTAATGTTTAATGTTAATAAATATAAGAACAAAGAAAAATATACTCTTTTTTTCACGTGATGTGATTCCCATGTACTCCCACTACTTGTAATCGATGTCACTGCCCAATATAAGAACCTTGCGCGCATTTGTATAACGAGGCATTCTTTCGTCAAACCTTGTTCCTCTCCTAACCTCAAACATTCCTGAAATAATGCTGAAAAAAACGCAGAATACAAATGCGCAGCAATGCGAAACGTAAGACGTAACGCAATCGCATCGGCGCGACATTACTGTTAATGACTTTCCAAGGAAATTAACGCTACATCTATACACACGCACGTAATATATATACATGTGTGTGTATAGATGTGTAGCGTGCAAACACGACCGACACTCGTACCTTCATACGTATATATACACGAGCGAGTGGCGAATTTCCGCGTGACGAATCTGGGACTTCCTGCACGTGTTGCGTTCAATAATCCGCGGAAGGTGGGGACACCGATTCCGCGTGCTCGTACATGCGAAACGCGATATATCACGTACGTCCATGTGCGCGCGTGTGCGTCAACGTGTCGATGTGGCTGTGTTTTTATTTGTGTCTATTTCGAGTGTGTGTGCGTGTGTGTTTGTGGGGGTCCGATCGAGCGCCTCTCTGTGTACGGGGCGACAGGACTCACAGGTTAGCCTCGGCCCACATAGGCATAACACTTTCACTGACGTAACACTTCACTCTAAACTGTTGCGTTACCCCGGGGGCCCCCCCCGGGCCCCCCCCACCCCCCCCCCCCCCCCCCCCCCCCGCCCACCCCCTCCCCCATCCGTCCATCACGATAGAATAGTGCACCTGATGCGTGTCATCATCGTAGAGCGCATCTAGTATATATATATATATATATATATATTTAGGTACGTGCTGACTTATTTCATCTTGTCCGACACGATTTTCCCGATGGCAAATTCCTGCAAAATTGCGCTCGTCCGCGATTGCGGTTTACGCACGACATCTTTATACACATTTTGGAAATTAGTAGGATACCCAGTAAACGAAAAAGAATTGAGGTCTGAAAATTGAATTGAGAACAATGCGTAAGCATATTCAGAAGGAATCATGTTCGAAAACAAGTGAATACTTTTGAATGCTTTCCTATTGTCTTCAATTTAATTTTCAGGACACCTAATTCTTTTTAATTCTCTTTCGTTTACTGGGTATTCCTGCTTTATTTCAGGGACATATGAGGAACACTCACGCAGCGTAAAAATAAAAGATTAAAGATCGAAACTTTGATTAAGAGGGATTAAAAGAAATTGAAAAGAAATGAAAAAGCAGAAAAAGTTATACAGTATAATCAATGAGAATACCGTAGTAAACGAAAGAGTATTGGAAAGAGTTTAGGAACGAATTCTTTTACATTTTACAACCAAGCCAATTGATATGAATAATGTTAATAAAAAATTGATGACTATAAGTTAAATTCATTTTAATCCTTTTTAATCCAAAACTAAGTAATTTTAATATGACTTGAAATGCATAGAACTTTATTTCTAGGCAATAATATTTGATTCAAATTTATTGAAAAGTATAGAATGTGATTTATATAAATATTATACCTGGGTTTAAATGAATTTCGGTGTATTGAAGTTTTCATATGAATTCATTTCTTTTGTCTCATCTGAATCCATCTCAATACCCTTTCATTTATTGCCCCAACAATTGAATAGTTATTGGAATGAATAAAGATACATTCGAATGGTCATATCTCTAATCTTTATTTTGTTCATTTTGAATGCTTTCGAATTCAAAAATAATTTATCAAAAATATGAATATACATTTCATTCCAATTTTATAAATAGAAACTATTACGCTTGAAATACGTGCAAATTCATAAATATAATAAAATCTGAAAATTCAAAAAGTAAAGAGAATGAGTCTCAATCATTTTGGAAAAACTTGAATCCAACAATGAGAAATGCTTCAAACTTTAAACTGTAGTCGGTACGTTCTAATGCATTTAAATTAAAAAAAAAATAATAAATCTTTTAAATTGAGTGATATAAATATAGCATTCAGATGTATAGACGTGTATTAAAATGCATTAAATACTATAAATCCGTTTAAATTAATTTTCGATTACTTGCTTAGTTATACGTACAATTAAGATTATTTTGGATCAAAATGAATTTAATTTATAGGTATCAATTTTGAATTCAAATATATTGATAAACACAGAATTTTATGCGCAATTATTATTTATGGATTTAAATGAATTGGAACATATTGACATTCAATTGAAATTGGAATGAATATTCGTATACGAATTTGCTTGATCATAAGTGGATTCGATTTTTGGACACTACTGTCTCCGTTTCAATACGTTTTCGTTTATATTGAGAAGAATTAAAAATATTATTGATATATACACAGACCGATGTAATCTGCCGGTGGTCATTAGTAAATAAAACGCTTTATAAAACTACAACCGTTGTAAAACGAAAAATTTTACATCAAATATACACGGAACCTTTAATTTTCAGTCTCAAAACAAATTTGTTTGAATGTTTTTGTTTTTCATTTATTTACATTTCTTTTTTTTTTAATTTAATGAATGTTTTAAAGTCTTTAAACTCATGTTTTCATACTTCTTAAGTAATAATTCATACTGGTACATGATTTTTACTCGACGGCATTAATGTGGATTTGGGGGGGGGGGGGGGGTAAACTTAAGTCTGTATAATACATTTAATGCATTAGATTTAGATGCAACTCGGTACTTGGAGGTATTTGATGTCGCTGATCATGAACATCCTATGCAAGTCAAAATGTATACATATTCAAAATGGCGTACATGGTGAACAAAAACATACAATTCACTTGATTTGGATATATATTTATAATATTGCATTCATGATTTTGGATTAACAATTTCTATATATATATAGATTATGTATATATATATATTATATTTTAACTTTTGGTAGAAGGGATTTGCTTTGAACCGTAGCATATTTTAATTACACCTCTCATTATTATATTGAAGTCATCGAAATGGCCATCAAACATAACAAAAAAAGTTAAAAGTCCTATAGATTTGCATATACATATATACGATGTATCTAAGTATATTACATGCACAAACAGAACATCATGGAAAATGAGGATACAAATGCCAAAGTGGTCAGTGAAACTGGTTCATTTGAGCCACTATAAATATATTTATTACCGAACATTAAATACATTCCGCAAAAGCATATAGTTTGCGCAAAATAATTAGGCGACCGAATTAAGTTTAAGGATAATTAGTTTCGTCAAATCATATAAAAAAATATATATAGGTATACGCACATATATTTATACAGCGAAATGCAAAACTGTTACCTCTGGATTTAATTAAAGGCACACCGCAATTCCAGATCGTGGTCCTAATATGGCGCACGTACGCGGAGTTACGATTATATTATTATGATTTATGATAATTATATCGGTCATTACATTAATTAGCGGGTATTGCAGGCTGCGAAGAACACTCGGTGTAACGGCATTGCGAAATCGCACAATTTATGAATAATGTCGCTTGGCGTCGCGGCCATTGATTTATGCGTACTCGCTGAATTTGATGTAAATAACGCAATTATTAGCGAATAATAAACATTGTAACGCTGGCACTAAAATGCCGGCGTATATAGTTACGTATATTGAATGTGCGTGCTCGATTGCGCGTGAGCGATAAATCTTTTTTGTTTTTTTTTTTTCGAAAAAGACGTGCGGCGAGTTCACGTCGATAATCTATAAGGTTTAAGAAAATTAGACAGTGTCCCTCGATTGAATTGACCAATTACTTCTTTTTACGGTAGCCAGTGCCGGATGGAGTGTAATCAGGGGCTCGTGATAATTTAGCGGGCCCCACATCGCCGGATCATAAGAATTCTCCATCATTTTCTCAATTTTGCGAGGAGAAGTTATTTTTGTGTTATAATTGTTAACTACGTATGAATGGTACGATGACGCAACAATGATTATTGGCGAGAAGTGAAATTTGTATTTTCCTATTAAGGCTATAGTTAGCAATTAAAATTATTTGATAGCTTTTACACAACTCAATTTTATTCATTACGCTTCAGGCTGTTTATTGTACACTGCTTCTTGCGATGATGATGATCACATGAATTCTATCGTCATTTTTTCAACGTATTCTGTTTCTTATGTGTTCTAAGTTGGAATAAAAAACTGATGAATAAAAAGAAATAAAGTAAAAAAATGCATATATATAGTTTTAAAAAATGGCGTTTGTATGTTTAATGGTTGTTCTCACTATATGCAGTGATCAGTAGAGTATCGTTTGACGAATGAAATTGAAAGCAAGATTTATTATACGACTATATAGGCTAATTTATAATTAGATTGCCTCCGAATTATTTGACTTTCTAATCTTTCATATTCACGTATTATATACAGGAAATATGCACCTTATCTAAAAATATAAGTTTCCATAAATGTACGCTTCGTTTATTCGAACTGTTAAAGGGATCCATAAAAATGCAAGTAGACAGTTGTTTTGGCAAATCGTAAATATGCTACACATTTTAAAAGAAGTTATTAAGTAGATCAATTTGTCTAATTAATACAGAAATGAATCGCGGTGCTGTATCGATTCTATCTAGTTTACCAATAATAATTACAGGTTCTAGACTGGAAAACTATATATGGCCCCAATATCACAGGTAGATGTCTATAAGGGCCATCGTAACGATCAATCTACATGATCTAAGTAGAATCTGCCTAATTTTTATCTAGGAAAAAATTGCATAGCTTAAAAACCGTGAAAAACTGCCCCACTGTCATGTAATTTATTAATGATATTTATTTGCAGCTTACTATTGATACTATTTGTAATAATATTTATTTGTTCTTGTTCATCAGTATCGTCATTACTATCATCATTACCATTATTACAGCCATTATTTTTATCGCTATCACTATTTTCATAGCTTCAGAATATTTCATAATATTATTCATCTTATTGCTGTGATTGCCATCGTTTTCTTCGCCACAAAATTCACATCCAAATTCTTCATTTCCTTCTCTTTCTTCCTGTTCTTCTTCTCATTCTTCACGATCCTCATCTATTTCTAAGCATTCCTCACTTTCCTGCTCCTGACATTCTTCATTGCTAATGTGATGGACATTATTAATATATTTTCTTTTTCTCACCTTATATTTCCTAATACCTAATACTTGCAATTTTGCAAATGATGGTTCATATTCATTATTATTAAAGTCATTTTCATTAAATATAGTACGGTTAAATTTTATTTCTTTGGATTGCCCTTATTATATTTTCGTATTCGAAATGGTTCACGTTCTTTCTTTTCCATATCCGCGAATTTTGATGGACTACATTATTTCAAAATTAAATAAGAATTTGTTATATAAATAGTCATATTTGGTATTTTCCTGACAATTGAGGCAGAATTTACAGTAATTTTCACTATGAAATTTGTAGAATTTCTAAGTAAAATGTAGAGAGAATCGAGAGATTTGCTCGTACAGATTTTATGGACGTTTCCCGATAATTTTATAATAAACTTAACAATACAACGGAATGCCGCTGTTAATTTCTACCTGGGATTTTAATTGCATTTAGTCGGTATAATAATTTAATAATTATATACATTATTTATATATTTAATATATAATTTTTTTATGAATCGATCGGAACTATTATTAAGGAACTAATTTTCTTATTTCATGAACCGTTATATAAATTTATTTTAAACCTTTATTTATGGCCATGACAGTTCCTTATTTATAATCGATGGTATATATATTAATTAAGTTTGACAGAGATGTCAAACTTTCATCCAGTCCAACGTTTCGACCTTTTGTAGGTCCTCCTCAGGGGCATCTATTTTAAAAGCAATTTTATACACAAAAATAAATAAATAAAATACTGTAATGGCCATAAATAAAGGATTAAAACAAAATTATTAAAGAACACCAATCTTTAGTAGATTATTTTTAATAATTTAATTTTTAAAATATGCTATTGTTCAACCGCTCTTTCCTGAACCGATGTTGTCGCAATCTTCATCATGATACAACGTTAATTAAACATATACCTTTAAAAACTGTTGCAAAAGGACTTGAACAATAATTCATTTCTTTTTTTTTTTTTGATTTTCAAGCAGATAAAATGTTTCGCACCATCCATCTACTTATTGCGACGAAACACATCGCGCCTGGAAAAACGACGACTGGAAAGTCGTGATGGCGCACGTACAACCATGGTCTTATGTTTTCCAGGCATATACTATATAAGAACGTCCTCGCAGGACATCCTTCTGGGGTGCTCCCGAGACGAAAATATAATTATTATATCGATTTTCCAGGAACATTACGAGGACCTTTTAAGTACCAAATGTATATAAATTTTATGGATGAAGAATATTTTGCCATTGAAAATCTGAATGTTTAAAAGTTGTAGATGATTTAAAAAATGATATTAAAATCCATGAACATCGAGTCAAAAATGAATGAGCTATATCAGACAGGAGTACTATGATAAAATGTCCAAAATAGTGGACAGAAAATAGCCATAAAAGTGAATTTTAGTTTGTAATATCATAGCAATGCAAACAAAATCACAAAACTTGGTGTATTTAAACAAAAATAAATAAATATATTCCCTATAGAATTTCAATTATACTTTCAGTCATGCCAGAAATTTTTTTTTTTAATCTTCACCGGATTCAAAAACGAAAAAAATGTATCAAGAACTATTTCGACCGAAATTTGTCATCGGCCGTCAAAGTATCCACCGGGATTCGGAAATCGCATACGTATATAGTAATCGCTCGATAGTCTCGACTTCCGTGATTATCGGAACAATCGTACGACAATAAATTTACGCAAGATCAGCATCGGCAGTTGCAGCTCGAGAACTGGTTTACCGAGTAAACATTTGCAATAAGTTAGTCAGCGCCCCATTTAATTCCCAACTCAGAGCTAAGAATTTGCGTCGGCAGCAAGGCGTTCATACACGTATATATATATATATATATATATCACATCAGGTTGTACACAGACCACAATGGACGAGCCTCGTGGAACGCGCAATCCTTTCATCCTTGGCTTCGTATCGTTTGCACCGACAGGTAAACAGTTTCGCAACAAAAATCACGGCATCGCGACGGTATGGCGCATGTACGGCAACCACATCGGACATCGGGAATTCCCTTTTTAAACGTGCGTCAGCTATCGAGGAAATGTTCGATTTAGGTTACTATAGACGCCGAGATCAGAGGACGAAAATATTTGGACATTGACGTGTTGGGTACGACCTGGTCAGCGTTTTCGTCGATTCTGTTTTGACACCTGTTGCATTTGTCATCGACGGGCTTTTCGGGCAGAATCACTTTACAAGATCTCTATTAAGAATGGTTATTGTTAACAGCATTCCTTTTTTCGTAAAAACTTGAACATCAACAGATTTTGCTCTTAAAAATATCAATTTGAATTAATACATACGTATAGATATTTTATTTAGAGTTAATCACTTGTATGATACTGAAGGTATATAGTTATCATTTCGTGAAATTTGTTTTAGAATTAAATAATATTAACGTGGGTCTAAAAAGTAAAACAGTAAATTAAAAATGATTAAAAAGTTTTTTTTAAATTTGCGCTTTGTGACATACAAACATATGCAATCCACCCAAAAAAAAAATACCGATGAAATTGGCTCTGAATTAAATGAAGTTTATCCAAAATAAATTATTTCTATAGTAGATAAGGGAAAATAATTGATTTTGTATAGTCCGCATTCCATTCTCAACTATTTTTATCACTGAAACTTTTTTAGAGGTTGTAAATGTTATGTAGAATTACCCTTCTATAGCCCACATTTTGAAAATCGTTTTAGTCATTCTTAATTTGCACTTTTCTTTTTTGAGATTTGGTCGGTAACTGTTAGAACCCCCTTAAGAGCGTTACCGACCGAGCATTGCAACAACAAAAGTATAAATATAAAATGATTGAGACTTTTTTTCAAAATTCGGGCTCTGAAAGGGTGATTCTACGTAGCATATAAAATCCCCCAAAAAATGTTAGTAAAAATCGTTTACAATATATGTATAAATTGAGAATTCTCGGAAACAAATTCTTTTTGAGGTAGGTAAAAAAAAAATTTGTTTCCGAAAGTTTTCACTCAATTTTCACTGGAATTTTGTTGAGGTATTATATATGTTATGTAAAATCGCCCTTCCAGAGCCCAAATTTTGATAAAGCGTTTCAATCATATTTTCATTTATACATTTCCTGTTTTGAGGTTAGGTCGGTAACTGTTCTACTTTCGACCCCCCATAAGGAACATTTAAGTTCCGCCGTCGGTAAAGTAGTAATTTATCTCAAAAAAGTTAAATATACAATAATTTAAATGACGTTTCAACATTTTGGCTATCTTACCACATTCTACATTTTTTAACGTCGTATTGTAGATAGAACTGTACTAATTATGTTTTGACATTTTTTAAATTTAATATATAGTAGAACCTCGATAAGATGTCACCTCGCTAAGATGCCACCTCGCTAAGATGCCACCTGTCTACCCCAATAACATGACATTGAAGCCTCTCTCCTTATCCCCACCATCGCACACTTTCTGCCAGGCTCGTGATATAGCATAACGAAAATGGATTCGTGAGCAGGCGCGTATAGAGCAGGAGGCATGTAGGGAAGGGGAAGTGTTCAGCTTCCCTCAGGTGTCATCTTAACGGGGATTGAGGGGAGGGCTGGGAACCGAATATTATGTTAAGTTCCGCCTTACCGATTTAGCAGGTCTCCTAATGCGCCGATAACGCCGATAATGGTAACTACTTACAAAATTGCAAATAAAACGTTTCATGACGAAATCAATCTCCGAGGTACTTGTCGGTAATTTTCGTTTCGTTATACTATGAAATTATCTGTATTGACAATGAAACTATTCGTTAAAGGAAGCAAGCTTTAGATTTTTTTTTCAATGGACTCTTAAAGAGTCGATAACGTCGATAAAATATATTCGTCTCTAACTAAATTAATTCCTGCAAAATGTCATTCATTTCCATACCGACTTCGCTTCAATTTTCTGTGCAGTCATGTAAAATGTGCATTTTCAATATAAAATAGTTTGTGTACTAAACGTTCGCACAGATAATCTCTTATTTACAATTTTTATTGTAGGTCCCTTTATCGACATTACCGACACTTTATAGCAGTATTCTAAAGTAGAACAGTTACCGACCTAACCTCAAAATTGGTAAAGCATAAATAAAAAAGGATTGAAGCGTTTTTTTTTTAATTCGGGCTTTGGAAGGGTGATTCTACACGTCATATGTAATCCCTGAAAAAACCATCGTCGACATTAGTTCAAAATTAAAAGCGGATTATCCGAAATAAATTATGTTCTCTTGCCAGCAACAAAAATAATTTATTTCGAATAGCACTCGTTTAATTTTGAACCAATTTCAGCGATATTTTTTTGAGTATTGTATATCATGTGTAGAATCACCCTTACAAAGCCCGAATTTTGAAAAAAAACAATTTGATCACTTATTATTTATACTTTTATTGTTGAAAACCTCGGTCGGTAACTGTTCTATTTTAGAACCCCCATAAAAGGGTTCCAAAGCGACCTTGCTTTCGGTGAAAATAATCCCACAGTTACAAAACCAAAATTAATCAATTACGACATTACCGACTGATCATTTTAGCCCAAGGGCCATTCTAACCCGACCTCATCTATAACATCCATTCCTAACCTAAAAATGGAAATTGCCGCGTCCATTATTCAAGAAACGTTTAAATAATAATATCGATTTACATTATTATGTATGACTCATCTTACCATTTTCGGATCCCTATATACATACATAAGTCATACATCATACATCTGACTTGACATACCGACAAAAAGCGAGAATGCGCACATATAATTTCTATCCACGTGGGATCAGCTTCGACATCCGGATCGACAGTAGCCCAGCTCTATGTCATAAGGACTGTTTATCCAACTCCTCCGCTGCAGGTTTTACTCCCATCCTATCTCTTTCCTGCGTCCGTTTTCTTAGAAGAAAGAAAAAGAGGGAACGGCGCGGGAAAATATTCTCACGGAAACATTACCGTGAACGCTCCCCGTGACGGCGAGGTTATATGTACAGGTGCACGTATTTATATATATACATACATACATATGTATACGTGTACGTAAGTGAGCATATATTAAAAAGCAGCGTGCGCGCGCTCGTGGGAATTACGTTACCGACCGAGTGACCTTCGGACTTAATTACCGACGGCTTCTGTCCCCGAAGCGGAAGGCGCGGATTTTCAACGAAATCGCAAATCTCTAAGGAGTCGTTTAAAAAGTCTCGCATATTCCGATCGTAAAGTATGTTGCGCCACTTCTCGTTGCGGAATCGACTGGATATAAACGTAAACAAAACTGGAGAATTGGAAAAAGTGCGCCAATTCGATTCGTTCGCGAGTATTTAATCTTGGCGACATTCCAACATTTCGCACGTGCATTTGCAGTTTAAAGCTGTTGAATATTAATTTTAATATATTTTAAAACTTCATTACGAATAAACATATAAAAATTGTGTAGGGGAAACTCTAGACTTCATGTACTTTCAACGACATATATTATAGTTCAATTATATTCAAGAGAACTCATTTTTTCGTAATTTCAACATAAACCCGATAAGACTTCATTGAAAATATTGAAAATAAAAGATTTTAAAAGCACAATACGAAACTTGTTATAGTACATTTCGTTACTAGTGCGGGAAATGCAATTTTCCGCACGAATATAACGAACAACTCTTTTCTTACTGTTACGATAAATTTCACTGCATAAATGAATCAATTCTCTTTAAATTTTATGGAGTGCAATTTCACTCTATATTGGAGTGAGTCGAAAAATTTATTCTCCATATAGTGCAATGTCACTCTTAAAAAGTGAAAATTCACTCCTTTAAACAGTGGCTTAATTATCACTCTTTGCACAGTGAAATTTCAGTCCAACAAATTTAGGGAGTTGGTATATTAAACTTTTCTTATAAAATGGCTGCTACGCTTGAAAATATAGAAAAAGTCCATTAAACCGAATCCATTTCTTCGACCTTTTTGAAGATCCTCATAAAAGGCATCTATCAAATACATTTCTTGATAAAAAAATCTTTCAATTTTTTTGTTTTTGTATTTGTAACATTCAATATGGGGAGCCCAACATGGCGGATCCACAATAATGAAGAGTCGTAATATTCCTTCGCAAAGTTATTATTTTAAGGTTATGTAGGCCAAATGACATATTTTACTTTATGAAGTCGACAAATCACATCATTTTGTGTTTGCGGAATTCGTCATTTTTGTGCCTATAATAATAAGTAAATTAATTGCATTGAAATCAGTGATTTGTCAAAATATTATATCTTACTCATTCAAATTAAGGAATCATATATATGTACAAAAATATATAAATGTGTATATATATATATATATATATATATATATATAAATCATTGATACTTGAAACAATTCCAAATTATCAGCATATTTAACGTTAATATTAAACGACGGAATTGGTTATAAATTTGGCTTTGTTCGCATCTCATAAAAAATGGAACTTTTGACGGAGGAAAGCCCCCAGATGAATATTCCAGACGCCAGTCGCTCCGGGCCAAATTCCATCAGGAAGAGTAAAAAAGAAAGAAAAAGAAACTCGATAAAATTCCCAGGGTGATCCAGCGAGGGGCTTACGGTATAAACAAGAGTCTGATGGTGCCAGTTCATGCTTGGTGGTATGAATCTAACGTTTTCATTCCAAACGTCCATAAATCGTAATTTTGGACGATATACCAAACATTCTTCAGCGAGAGATTTAGTGAATCATTTACGAGTGCATTGAAGAATATATAAATATACTTTCATCTTTCAAAATTGTTTAAAATGATGATGTAAAATCAAGTATTTTAATATAACTAAACTGAAATGTTACCAACCAATCGTCTCTTTATAACGATCAATTAAAATAAAATTCTGTAATTTATTAACAATATATATTATATACCATTAAAATTTACAAATTTTCCGCAAAATCTGTCAAAAAAGAATATAAAAGAAAAACTTTCCTACCACTGGCTCGATCGGTCTCGTCGCAGACCAAATGTATACATGACGCTTCAAAAAAAAAATTAGGAGCGTTGCACGTGTTTCCATCGTATATACGCTGGTTTCCAAGACTTTTTATTATGAAGTCAGAATTTCGCGCTGCATTCGTGTTGCGTTTTGCAATCGCAGGGACTTTTTGTCAACCCTTCCACCGAAAAAGAAAAACGTGACAAGCCCCGATTCCCTTTTCCCGACGTCACCTGCGTACATTCGTCAAATTTACATGTTTCTGCCGTGGGTGAAATACACGCGTTTTCTGGCGAGACCGATAAAAAAAAGGGAAGCCCCGTATTTACGGACAATATAGTCTACTCCAGCGATCTCTGCCGCAAGGGACTGTTTCCAACCTTTCAAGTCTACAAAATTTCGGGTTTATATCGTAAAAAATATTTCTATTTGTGGATTTTTCATGGTACATTTATAGTGGGGACATAATGGAGTGTCTTGTCCATTTCGTCTAAAGTAGGAAGACATTCGTTTTATAAAGTGTCCATCTCTATTGTTCCCGTTTGAATATTTCTGATCAGGAGATTTGCTATCATCAGCCTGATGTACTCGGCATAGGTGTTTTTCTAATTTCCCTATGCCAGTCTCAAGGACATAGATGGAGTGTAGTTCACTGCTGACGAACATAGCGGACCAGCTCCAGATGATTACTGATCCTGAATACTTGGGACCTTGAACTTGATCAGCCTAAAGATGAGCAATAATGAATAATAATAATAACAAGTTATCAAACAATAAGTTGTCTATAGGCAAACGATATACTTAAACTATAGCAAATTTCGAACACTATGACTCACTCTTTCGAATATTACCTGATTCTTAACCATATGAATAAGGTTGAGTTATAGGTGCGACGAGATATTACAACTGCCAGTATTGGCGCTTTCTTGTCAACTTGATGATCATTTTTAATCGAAAGGAGAATAAAGTAACAAAAAAAAAAAATTTAGATTTATGCTAACTCTAGGCAAAAATAGGAAAAAGTAACATCATTGCGCAGACATGTTGACAACTGCAAATAATTATCCAAATGTCAGTCATGCAATTTACCAATAAATTGTTGACCAAGTTCGAATGTTAAAAATTGGATAGAACAAACATTAATATTTCGTTGATATAAAATTACGAATTGACTGTCACACGAGGATGCCTCGTCACCTGGATATCCAGATATCTATAGATGGAGACCTGGATGTCTTCCAGGTACCCAATGGAGACTATAAAGCAAAAATATCTTCAAAAAAAGAAATCTAGAATAAGAAACATACTTAATGTGGATAGAATTTACGTAATAAATTGAAATGTTGTATACGAGGAGAAATTTCACTTAAAGGTGTGGAATGATATGTCGTTATTTTACCGACATCTCGATTTAGGTAAACGATATCGTCGGAAACTAGAAAGCAGCTCCCCTCGCGTCCCTCGATCGAAAGGATTCTTACTCACGACTCGGTATCGCATACCTGCGTAATCGAATCAGGTGCTTCTCGAGGATTTTCGCAACAGCTGGAAAATTAATTCGTATTCCATATCGTGTGAATTACGAACAATAGATAATTGATACGTCGATGCATTATCGACAACTTCTTATCGATCGTAAACTCGCGAGTACATCGGCGCAAAGCGAGAATGCGGAGAGCTAATGCATTATTTTCATTACGTCTTTCGTTCATTGACAGTCTGGCAATTCTTACGTAATAAAACGATATTTTTGCGAATTAATTTGAAAATAAAATCATCAAATTTGACGAATACTTTATACGTTTTACACTTAATTACACTGAAATAACGTGAAGTTTAGACAGAGTAAATTTTAGAGCGATCGAGCTATTCGTTTAGACTTTGGTATTACCTCAGCAGATATACTATAAATTACAACTGTTGCCACTAGAACTTCGACTAATGAGGGTAATTAAGTTATGCTTAGAAAATAAAGAAAAATGATCGTTTTTTTCTGTGATATGGTCTGCTAATGATTTAATAACTATATATAGCATTGGAGCCTAATGAGAGTCTTATAATTATCAATTTTTAAAAAAATATTCCCTATTTTTAGAATCCCATTTTAATGATTCATATCATATTTACATTTCATTTTATTTTGCATTTCGATTGTATTAATTTCATTATCATATTCATAATTGATTTGTTTCATTTTTCATTTCATTTTTATATAGATAGATCTTAATAATCAGAACGAAGTCCGGATATAAATACTACTGGAGTTTGTGCACATTTTTTAAGCCGAGCTTCGTTTATGAGCTGCACCATATATTATAATGTCTGTATAAAATATAAAAAATTAAAATGAAAACTGAAACGAAAAATGAAATTAAAAAATGAAATTAAAAGCGAAATTGACAAAGAAAAAAGAAATTAAATTAATAATAGGGATAAGAAATGAAGTCAAAAGTGACCTCAAAAATGAAAACCAGTATAATGAAATAAATAATTGCGATGATAAATAAAATGAAAAATGAAAGGAAAAACGAAATTAACAATGAAAAAAAAATGAAATGAACAATAACGATGAAAAGTAAAATCAAAAATGAAATCCAATATTGAATAAATAATTGGGATGTAAAATGAAATGGAGAAGAAAAATTGAAATAAAAAATAAAAAATTAAGTAAGAATGAAATAAAAAAATGAAATAAAAAAATGAAATGAAATTAATAATGAAAATAGAAATTAAATAAATAATTGCAGTGAAAAATGAAATGAAAAATGAAATAAAAAATGAAAGGTAAAACGAAATTAAAAATGAAAAAAGAAATGAAATGAACAATAACGATGAAAAGTGAAATCAAAAATGAAATCCAATATTGAATAAATAATTGGGATGTAAAATGAAATGGAAAAAAAAATTGAAATCAAATTAATAACGAAAATAGAAATTAAATAAATAATTAAGGTGAAAAATGAAATGAAAAATGAAAAGTAAACCGAAGTTAAAAAAAAAGAAATGAAATGAACAAAGCGATGAAAAATGAAATCAAAAATGAAATCAAAAATGAAATCCAGTATTGTATAAATAATTGCGATGTAAGATGAAACGGAGAAAAACAATTGAAATAAAAAATAAAAAATAAAAAATGAAGTAAAAATAAAATAAAAAACGAAGTAAGAATGAAATAAAAAATGAAGTAAAAATGAAATAAAAAATGAAATGATATTAATAACGAAATTGGAAATGAAATGAATAATATGAAAAATGAAAGGAATAATGGAGATGAAAAATCTACTAAACAATGAAATAACGGAGACGAAAAATCAGACGAAAAATCAAGTGAAAAATGAAAATCGAAATGGAATATTTTTTGTTGCATCTTTTAATCCATCATTGTCTGATACATGGATATTTGATGAACAACATTTGGTAAATTTTTTGTTGGACTGACCAGTCACTAATTCGATTCAACCTAATGTATGAGTTGAAATAAACAACCAACCAACGGAACTTATTTCATGATTGGTTTACAAAATAAATGCACCATCAATGCTCAATTTGAAACCACTCTGTATTCTCGAAACTTGAATTAGTAGCGTATTTGTAAACATTTATCTGTTAATTCTACTATACATAGTAGAATGAAGCATATGCTTCAACTCTGTTAACTATTAGTTACGTTTTATGAATTATTTCATTAGTAATATTTCCACTTCATCTCGTGAAATATAGTTGTTACTGATTTAATTACTTGGTGTTAAAAAAGTACTCACTAATTTCTCACATTTATTAAAAACATATTATAATTTGTAACAATTTAACAAAAAACGAAACTAAACTATGGTCGATTAGTGGATGAGTTTTTACTAATAGTTGACTAATGCTAATTTAAAAAAAACAATTGTCAAGACAAATTTCTCTAAACTATTTCTATTTCAGAAACTTCACTCTTCACGGATGGCATATGTCAAATCTCTAAGTTCAGGATGCATGAACTCGTCACTGGTAACACGACAAGACATCGATCGAAATATGGAACAAACGGAAAGGAGCGGAACGCGAAGATCGAGGAATCTCGTTCTCGGTGCAAGGTGGCGCATGCACATGTGTATACCGCATGCATACACTGACATAAGCACACAGTGCACGTGTTACCACTGTTTACCATGCGAGCCGGAGAGATCTCGGATTGAGTAATCGGCTTCCTAGTGTTGAGATCCGAAGCTGACATATATACATGCATATGCCAAGGATTGAAAGTGAATTCAAGATGGCAACGAGCGGAGAAACCTTACCTGGAAACCTAGGCGCGCGCGCGACAAAAATACGCCTATAGGAGACGAGAAAACCTGTTGATGGCTGACTGCGATGTGGACTTGTATGTCGGGTGAGCCTTTGTGTAGGTGCTTGTGTGTGTGTGTGTTTTCCACGATGCAAAACGGTGCGCATACTTTAGAGACGCGTGTACACAAACGCCGTATAGTGTTGACATTTTGTGCAATCGGGTCAGGGCCCTGGCTGCCGAGCTACCTGTCTTTTACCTCTAACCCGCCCTAGGGCTTTCCGAGCTCAACGAGCCGCGCGGTGACGTAATCGCGGTAATGCTCGTTCGCATATTTTCTAATCGCCTTTTAAACGTACGACGAACAAACGCGTCGAGTGAAATACACACAATGTTGACAATTCATTGTTTAGAACACGATTCATCATATATATGTGTATAAATCGATTAGCTGCTGCATGTATACCCGACTCAGTGCTGGCGGAAATGTCATTTGCTGCTCACAATAAAAGATTCATTCGGACAATGACATTTTTAATCGCTAATCGACACTGATGCCGATTCTTCTTTTCTATTCGCGTGAAAGATTCTTTCAATTTTATTAATTATTCCGCAAGTTCATCGGATATTGTATAGATCTGATCTGATAATATTCTCGTAATAACAAAAAATATGGACATTGATTTAAACAAGAATTTCACGAGATTCTATAGGGACAATTCACGAGACAATTGTTTCGATTCACATTCTTCAGCTCTCTAAATTGCTTGAATTGAAAATTTGAGCGACTCCTTGAAAGGAGTGGCTTCTTCTATCCTCTAAGAGAGTTATTTCGATTATTAAGAGGGTTCTAAAGTAGAACAGTTACCAACCTAATCTCAAAATGGGAAAAGTACAAATAAAAAAGGATTTAAACGTTTTTTTTTTTTTCATGATTCTGCACGTCATGTACAATCTCCCAAAAAATACGTATGACATTTTGATTCAAAATTAAACGAGGATTAGCCGAAATAAATTATTTTCTCTTATACAACAAAAATAATTTATTTCGGACGATAATCCTCGTGTTATAAGACCCCAATTTTAAACAAACTTTTCAATCACTTTTTATTTATACTTTTATTGTTGAAAATCTGAATCGATAACTATTCTGCTTTAGAACCATCTTAAGGTGGTTCTAAAGTAGAACAGTTATCGACCGAGCTTTTTAACCATAAAAGTATGAATAAAAAGAGATTGAAACGTATTTTCAAAATTTGGGCTT
>JAPYZR010002393.1:0-17057 GCA_030522945.1 Trichopria nigra
GTAGAGGGGATTCCCCGTTGCTTCGCAACGTTTTTCTGGACAGTCCCCAAAATGTACCAAAGATAAAATTATATATATATATATATATATATATATATAATCATTAATCACATATATATAAAAACAAAGATATACAGAGTGTTCCAAAAGTATGGACACACCAGAATATCGCGGAATATATAAGGCCGCCAGAAAAAGACTTTAAACACAAAAGTTTTGGAAATCATAAAGGGGATATTACGGTGACCTTAAATTTGACATTGAACTTGACCTTCAAGGTGATTTAAAGATAATTTCAGAATTCTGAAAGAACGGAAAATTTTACGTCCGAAACGATAGTTTTTATTTTGTAAGAATGTGACCTTTAACTAAGAAAATCGTCCAGAAGATGTTTTCTTTTCAGAATTTATAGTCGAATAAATGTAAAGGGTGGTTGGGGGGCAAATGACCTGAGTACTCTGACTTTGAGGTTAATTTTCTAGGTTATCTGAAGGTTAGAGTAAATTGTCTTTTCTGCGGGCCTTTTTAACATTTGTCCTTTACTGAATCTTCTGAATCTGATTCTTACAAATTGAAAACTTTCATTTTGGACGTAAAATTTATGAAAAGTATCCCCGAAAATCAGGTTGACATTCAAACGGCCTTGCTCAAAATAAAACTTAAGGTCACCGTCAGATCACCGTTTTGATTCACCAATACTTTTGTGTTTAAAGTTTTTTCCAGCGCCCTTATTCTCCAAGATATTCAGGCGTGTGATATATCCCTGGTGAAAATTTGAATGTAGGGGAAATATATACGGGGACCCAAAATCCAAAACGCCGTTAAAGTGTATCTAAGATGTAACATAACTGTAATTTGGACCAGTGTACACTTCCGCGTACACTTCGATTTTTACCAGGGTACTTTTTGGACACCCTGGTAATTGGTTTTTTAATATCTTTTCGAGTAATGAAAAGCAATGGCCATTTTGTAAAATCTTCACGCATGTAAAATATATTCACGTAAATTCGTGCTTTGTAATCTTGACGCTTGCGATAATCGCCGAAATTATGCGCCGAAACGTTGCCTTCGCGACATTCATTATTATGCTTGCGTCGATTTGCAATTTAAATTGAAATAATTAGCCGCAGACATTGTATAAATTATTCCTTGTGCTCGGATGTTTTACAAAGCGTCGCGGGATTCTTTTTGACTTTAGAATTTCGGTGAATTCCGAAAGGTCGGGGTACTTTGTGGGCAGTCCTCGACCCTGACGGCCGCCAGAACCATCGCGCAGGCGTTATATTTCGATATTCTGGGCCCGAAGGCTCGATGATGATGAGGAGGACGATCGGCACGTTTCCTTCTGCTCTTCATCTTCTTCGCATCACTGTAGGAACGGAAGAGGAGACGTCGAAGAAAGAGAAGAGATAGAAAATGGAGAAAGAAGAGCGTATATAGAAAAGAGAAAACAAAGCAGAAAAGATATTGCAAAAAGAAGGCGGCGTTGTTGCAGATGCTCAAGAAAAAAGACAATTAGATTAAAACGTCGATGAGACGATTCTCTTGTAAAATTCTAAGATATTTTAGTTGTACAGAAAACGTTTTTTTAGAAGTTGCATTATTTTTTTATATGGAATAAAAATTAAAATGTTTAAATTTATGAAATTGACGAATTAAATAAATAAGTGTTATATCAATTTCAACCTTTATCAACTTTCCCTTGCAACAGAAAACTGTAAATTTTGTCTCTTGTGAGAAAAACCTAATCTGTTAAAAAATGATATTACGATATTTATGATTTTTCAATAATCGTTATTGGTACGGCTGAACTCTGCGTATTTTCATTGATTTTGGAATACTTTGACTTTTTACTTTTCAAAAAATACCGAAGCATATTAATTCTGAATTTGAATCATCGGCGGAAATGTACCTAAACAAAGAGATAACCTGGCAATAAAAAAGATAGAATGATTAAAAAACAATTTAGGTGTAAGGGATCTTGCAGACCTGTTGTTTTATTGTACTCCCATCGAAAGGGGGCGAGATCGATGTGCAATTGTTTATGCTTGTGTCCCGCCCTATCGGACGCATCGAACAGACTCAGTATATATATATATATATATATATATATATATATATACCTACCACGAAACAAGCACGGGTCCAAATTGCAACACTCGCGCGGGCGGTTCGTGAATTACTCTTTTTTCTTTCTCATTCGTTTCTCGCCTCTTTCTTCGTAATAAAACGCATGAAAATCTTAAACCGATTGCCAGCAATTGTTTTCAACTCTAGCAATTTTTGAGTTTCGCATGCCTATATATATTATTCTTGCAAGATTATGGATGAACGAATTTTATGAAAGAGTTCAATCGAATGAAATTTGATCAACAGTGTTTACGGTAAGTTCAGAGAAATGTGAACCAATATAAGTGTGATGATTAATAATAACCAAATATTTGTTAAATAATGTTGCCAATAAAAGTTTAATGAACTACCAATCAATAGAATATTGGAATACTATATATTACGCAGCTATATATAGGGCTTAATTATTCAAGAAGAATAATTATCACTGGATTAATCGCTCAATCATTGTATCTACGTTTAAGATGCCTGACTAGAAATTTGATTAATATCTAATGCAAAGTTTAAAAAGCATAATAAATGTAAGCTAATCCGCATCTTAATGCGATTTTTATTTTTACTCGTTATTTAATCCCCATATCTCCGTCCTGTACGTTAAGTCTGGTCTTTTCGAAGAGCACATCAAGCTTCCGGATCTCGAAGTGTCAGGGACCTTGTCAATGATGGAGCTCACACCTCAAGCATCGTTCAACGACTTTCCGTAAACGACTGGCCTGAAGCGAAACTCGTCAGAAATACAGCGACAAGGAGCTACTTAATAGAGTAATCGACGTGCAATCACTCACACGGTTCTTCCACATTAGCATAATAAGATCATATTTTCTGCAGATATATGATGTTGGGTAGAATTCCGATGTCGTCAATTCGTTTTTACACTTGACGTGTGGAAATGTTTATGGCTAACAAAAAATACGAACAGGAAAACGTGCTCGAGGACAGGAAAAATGTAAGGACTCTTGGCTATATACATATATTCTAATAATGTTTAACTATTTGTCTAGTCCGGTTAATCTAGACATTCCAAGATACATAAGTTTACATACAGCTGAAAATGAGTGAAACAGTTCAAAATATAATTAAAAATAACATTTCAAAATTCCAAATCATTCAGGTCCTCCGAAAAAAATTTATATGAGGTCAAAGGTCAGAAAAAGATCAAAAAATGACTTTTTCGCGATTTTCACCAAAACGGTAAGTTTTATCGTAAAATTATCAGGCAAAAATTGTAGATCATTAAATTTTCTATAAAAAAGATATGAATACTTTTTTCCCTAAGAGTCACCGATTCTGAGATACAACGATTCAAAAAGTTGATGAAGTCTTTGCCATATTGAATTCATCATCAAGATTTCATGAAATTCACGAAAGATAGATGCAATTTCCAAACTTCTATGTATCCTGTAAATATATAAAACTTAATAATCATACAAGCCCAGGATCAAATGAAAAAAGATCGATATTATTCAATAAGAATTCCATTTTTACTTACTGAATCCATATTTTTGACATGTGTCTTTTATTCTATTCCTAATTATGAACGAATTTTTGTAGAGTAATGCATTTTGAATATTATTCAATACTTATATGTCAGCCTGCGATCAATTTATTTAAATACTTAACAAAAAATGGGAATACGTGAATCTCAATACCTATACTGTCTATTATTCAGTATGTTTTCCCGAATCTTTTTCGATTACTTTTCTTTTCTTGAGAATTCAACATTACTCGCTCGAGAATTATACGAAATTAGAATCCAGAAGAATGAAAAGAATTCATATTTTGAATTTCACCTGAATCCCTTTTCGTTCGCTGGTCGAATATATTTCATTTCGGTAAGAAATAAATCAGACGTAAAAAACATCGCTCTACAAAACTTTGACGATTAAAAATCCCGCCTGCATACGATAAAATGACTTTCCTGAAAAGTAAATCCCAAAGAGACGTCTCGTGTATAATGGGGGAGAAGGGCCATAAGTGCGCGAAACCGAAATGCAGAGCGAAATGGCGAATCCACCTAAGTTGACAGAGATAAGGGAAAGAGAAGTTGGTAGACAATGTAGACAAAACGAGAGGATAATAATGAGAAATAAGAGAGAAAAAAGAGAGGCTGATATAACAAGTCGTAGATAAGCGTAGAAATGAGTGTGCCGGCAGAGAAGGGGCAATAAAAGGGGATGGAAGACCTCCGGTGAGCGACCGAGGCGAAAAAAGTAAGAAACCGCCGGGGAATGAGAGAGAGACAGAGAAGTAGGAGACAGAGAGAATGATAAACAGAGAGAGAGAGAGAGAGAGAGAGAGAAAGTGGAGATTACGTCGGGAAATAAATAGAGGTGGAAATAGAGAGACCAAGATGGAGCGAAGAGGCCGCGAAACAAACGATAAAATCGCAACTCTACGAACGTATATACCGTGCCTATCTCTCGCCATTCGCCGGCGCCGAGCACACGCGTTACTCTCTCGTCTTTCTCTTTCTCGTCCTTTGAACGCACTTCGTCTGGTTCCACTCTATAACTGACCGTCCCCTGTCTTCTTTCCTCACTTCATCCTTCTTCCTCTGTCTTTCTTCGTGCCACGGATTCACGCGAGAGAAAATTAATACCCACGGTGCGCCGGGCCATAAAGCTTCCCTGCGACGCGGTAATTACGTGGAGGTTGCATTATACCCACCCCGACCCCGCCACGATACTTCATACACACCGTTACTTTACGAGCTTCTGCTTGTAATAACAAAGGACGCGACCGATGACAACTTAAAAACATCTCGATGATAAAAGCCTCGACATCACCGGCCACGTAGTCCTGCGGCCGATCGACCGACGGCGACGTGCGCCGATATGCCACCTACACCGCGTCAGCTCGCAAAACCGATAGGCTTATCTCTCTCTTCTCTCTCTCTCTCTCTCTCTTTCTATATATATGCGTGTGTATGGACAGTATATTAGTTTATGAATAGTCGACGTAATATCGATAAATTTGTCCCTTTTGTTTCTGGTTTCCTTGCACTGGGCGATCCGACGAGGTATTCATAAAAAAATACTCGTTATTCACGCGTCCATTATACACATTGTTGTACGCTCCATCAGTATATATATATATATATATATATGGTTGAAGCGGTTACTCCTGTGAAAACGAAGGACTTAATTATTTGATATTTGTGAGAAAAAACGCCATTTTTTAAATATATATTTCGAAATACATCATTATTATGACTCTCGATTGTATTTTATGTCTAGATGAAATACTGCAAAGAAGACATGCAGATCAAGCAAGATCGTCGTGAAGAAATTCCAACAAAAAAAAAAACAACAAAATTTATAATTCGGGTTTCGTGAGAAAAAGACGCTATCGACTTCAACCGTGATTAGCAGCAAATTTGTATCAAAGGAAATATCATCGTTATATCATTGAATTGAAATACGTATTTGTACAATGCAAAAACAAAATTAACGATAAAGTTAAAAGTTAAAAAGTGAGGCAAAAAAGCAACAAAGTTTAATGAAAAGTTAACGACTTATTAACAATAACTAAGTTGCAGTAAAACTATAATAAACTTTTCATTTAGATAGAATTTAAATTATTAGAAACGTATTTTTCAAATTTTTCGATTATCCGTGATGGTACCACTACGTATGGTACCACCTGCCGACTGGCGCGTTAGTCATTTTTTTGTTTGGTCTTTATATCTTCTTATTTAAACTTATTTCTTCAAACACTATCAGCGAATTTATTATTCCTACTTTTCTGCATATGTGAAGATTGGATTTGTTTAATAAATAATTCAAGTTAACCACTAATTGGCAAGAGGACTGCTGTAAGAAAGTAGCTACAGCATATAACTGAAGGTTTACCAATCTGAAGAATGAACCCATCTGGAGGTAAACACAGGTTGGTAGACACGATCTAAGCTCTCGTCTACGGGATACCGTTTAAATGTTCCTTCGATTTAAATTAGCCGTTTGTTCGACGAAAGGACTCATGAGGCAGCAGGCCGAGGATCCGACACGTTTCTAGGATCCGCAGTCTTTTCTCGGAGCATCGTCGTGCATTAATCGCTATAATCACGAGGCTGACATTGCTGAATGGCACTGACAATAGCCAGGCACGCGGAACTTCTTCTTGCTCCCTTCCAATACGTCCTAATCTCGCTTCGTTTATCTTCAGTCGCGGAGAACGGTGTATAGGAAAGATGACGACGTATGTTCGGGAACTCGAGGGTGGTATGTAGATTTTGAGGTTACATGTAAGTCACCGTTTCGTAGAACATGCACAATATCGCCATTTTAACTGTTGCGCGGTTTAATTGTAACGCATCATTTCCGTAACACCTAACCTCGAATTGAAAGAATCCGTTATTGCTTTTACCAGCTGATAGGAAGAGTTACGACATGTGTCCAAAAGTCTGACAATGGTAGTTTTTTCAACTGGACTTAATAATGAATGTGTAGAGCATATAATAATGTTTATAATTCTATTTAGTATATAAACTATTGTCTATGTTTCTTTAAGCGAATGATTTCGAAGCAAAATCTGGAACCAATTACAAAGTTCAGTGGCCTAATGTGAGCTAATTTACGTCAATTGATTACTCGCCATAAAAGCTGCTGGGGCGATGTTCGAAAGTGTGCATTCAGGCATTAATTTATATATTATACCAATCAGATATTGCATTGCTTTTTTGATACTTCAGTCTGGTCGTGGATCGGCACCTGGGCGGTCCAAGCGCAACACATCACAATCAACCTCACAAATTACAATTTCCCCATCAGTTGCGTTCCCCCAGTTTTTGTTATTTTAAAGAGAATCAGAGCAAGTAAATGAGATCCTTAATAAATAACAACATTATTAACAGCAGACTGGCCGGATTCGCGGACACTGTCTTTGTGCGAATTCTACTGATTCTCTCCCCAACTCTCACGTACACAGACATCAAAAAATAAAGTAGCTCAGCATGATCTCAGAATGGGATCTAACAGACTTCAGAAAGTGGACGTCTGACCTCTCTTTTAGAGCACATTCTGAGATCATTATGAACTACCATTTTACTTTGCTGTCTGGGTACCTTCTTAATTTTTATTCTTTATGTATTTTTCTTTATTCTTTATCATTTATGATGCATTATTTATTAGCAGTCTTATATATTAGATAACATGGCAATTCATATGTATAAATTATAATCGCTACAAGCTACGGGTCCAAGATATCCTAGGCAATCTGAAGAAATCCAAATGTCGCCATCTATAAATAACGCCGAATTCACATGAATTTATACTTAATCCACGATTCTAAATTGAAATCTTCAGGTTAATTTTGTGATTTGACAGGACTCGCATGCTTTAGGATTCAGAGACAGTCTACATAACAAATGCGGGTAAAAATTTCGCCTCTTCTAAGAGGTTAAAACAATGAGTAGGAAACGGATTGTTGTACAGCCCTTCACAGCTTCAATATTTCTAGCTCCACGCCTTGCCACTAAAATGTTCGGCGATAGCGTAAGCCTATCCATATATGAAACAAATCGCAGTGGGAAAGTAGATGATCACTATTTACATATTGCAATTTATAAAGCCGTTTTATTATAAATATGTATTCCGAAAGTTTTCGCAGCTACATTTAGATCTGACAATGAGTAAATTTATCATAATAATAATTGTCTACTCGACTTTCTAAGCTACGCAATTTAATTCGATTCAAACGTTGGACAGGAAGAATGGACGATTACTTTATTATGCGCACACAATTTGAAGAGTAATCACGATAAATCACCATTATAAACGTTTTGAGGTTATGCAACGAAAATTCTCCACGTCCGGATTTCTAATGGGCAATTTCATACGGTAATTGAGATTTCCATTTGGACGATTGCGGCATTACGATCTTAAAAAACTATACAGTACCGCCTCCCGCGCGGAGCTAAATATAAGTGTAACTACATTCTCGTTTTTCGCATTCTTTGTTGTCAGCTTCCTCGAGAGTACGTTTTCCAACCCCGCGGCGAGTAAACCGCGTTATTAAGTGGCTGTATAAATGCATATATATGCGCGGTTCAAAACCGGTACAGTACCGATGAATCCACGGTGAGTTGCCGGAGATGAAGAACACACGATCGCCAGGTCCCGTACAGTTGTCGGGTTCTTCGTTCATCTTGGTCACCTGCGGTTGATTACCGACGCAATAATAACTCGGTGAAACATGTCGCCGATAGAGGCGCTCAGGCGCGCTAGAAAAACTCCAGGGCAATAAGTCGCGAATAATATTCGACGAAGCGCATTCGAATTACCCCCGGGGTGACCCGCACTGGAGATGTCGTCGTAAAATCCACGAGCAAAATTACCGTAAATCCTGCATAACGCCTTGACGGAAACCAAGTCGAAATAAACTGTACGACTAATATTTAGCTGATCTCATCGTGAGATGTTATATAAATTTGGAAAAAGTTAATCTTGATAATATTGAAGATTTGTGACCCTTTCTAATCTAGATCTACCTTTTTGGTCGCTATTGCTGCAAATTAGTCCGAAGAAGCGTTTCCAATTAACCAAAGTTGATCTCCAGCATGATATATGCGGAAGGGGGTACGGAGCGGTGATACCTTGGAAGACTACTACGCAAGTGGCCACCTGACATCCTGTGCATACCTATATCAGTGCTTATAACGTGTAATATAAGGATGATGTTGCCAAAAAAAGGAACGGAAAGTTTATTAATTTTCTTCAAGATATTTCCACTGACTTTGATCAGAGAAGAATAACATAAAGATTAATATTTATTAATATTAGTACAATATGTCAGTTATCATCACTGCAATATTAAATTCCCGAGTCAATCCAATTACCGCTTAGGATAATGACTCATCTGGTTTACCAATACTACTGATTTATTGGGTCAGACAGTTGAAAGATCTGTTCAGGTTCAATTCTGAATATAGATTTCAGGAATAATGTGGAACTATATTAAATTTGTTAGTATTCACATTTCTAAAATAATTGAAAAACAAATATTAAATGCAAAGAAATTAATGTAATATGCGGATTAATAACACAACTTGCAGTGATTCCCAAGAACCATTATAGGAAAAAGGCAAATGTCCCGGAAGTTGCGCATTAGGATTATGTTACCGAATCGTACGCATTAACGCTGTATCGTACTTCCATAATCCTATTTCACCAGCTCTTAGTACGCAATGATTATAAAAAGTCCGAGGACTGGAACTCGTCGGGCAAAGTGTAGTACCCGGCGGACTTATGACTGCGCCTCACATCGCAATGCTGTTCGAGGAAGAAGAAAGAGGAACCACGGGGAGAGGAGAGGTCTAGAGTAGATGAATTATGTTAAACGCCTGTTTAAATACATGTATAGCTAGGGATACATCGCCGAGTCAAGGGGCACGGCGTGCCATTCGTCTTGGCGATTTATATTAAATCGCTTCCCGAATGACCCAACAGTCTTGCAAGTTGCTGCGCCGCACCAGTTTACGATTCGCTTTCCCTTTTCTATTTTTGCATTTTGTCCCTATGATTTTTCTGTTTATCGCCTCGTTCTCTTGTCGGATTCTTTCTATCTTCTCACGTTTTTCTCTTCTTTTTTGTTTCATATATATACTTTTTAACTATATTCAAAGAGATATATGCAAACATTCAAACACATACACAGAAACACACACACACACATATATACTTTTAATAATGTCCTTATGTCTTGTGCGTACGGGACCAGTAATAGCTTTCGTTTCCTACTAGGATATTTTGAATAATCCAGAATTCATTCGCGGATTGAGTATTCGGGATTATAAGGATTAATTCTTTTAAAATATCAGCACATTAATTCAAAACATTGACGTAATCCATCAATGAATGATTTGTGGAATTGAACAGAGGATCAGAATATCTCGTAAAAAGCATTTTTTTCGATAGTTTCTTCAGAACATCTCTAACCTGATAGGTAAAGCCGTTCTTTTTTGATGCCTGGTCGATTGGTCAAGATCACAGTCCATTAGCAAACTATTAATCGTCGTACCCCTTAAACACATAATAAAGCGCAAATTCTCAAAAATAAAAGGAGATGATTTAATGATCATCCACATAGAGCCAGTCAATTTATCGATTTTATACGTCTCTTCAGCTCATTCGCTGCATCATTTCTTTCCAATTTCGATTTTTCCCTATCTTTATTTCTGGTGCTGCGTCCCTCGAGTAGCTTGAAATTGAAATATTGTCCTTTACGCGGAGTACGCCTCGTATATATATATATATACATATATATCACAAGGAGAGTACCTGTCCCATATTATCCCGGCAATGTACCTTAGTAGTACAGATGCGACGTCGGAGTCGGTACGGCCTTGAACTTGCTTCTACGAGTCCGTAAACCCACGCTCGTCGCCTGCGCGACGTGAGTCCTTCGTAGAAATATGTGATTTGGTACGTTGGACGTACATATATGGATTGTTGTTTGCGTATGTATCTGCAAGCTTATTCATTTCGAGAAGAAAACAGTGCGATAAAGATGATGGCAGTTTCTGCACTGGATACTGGGAAAATCGCGAGAATCACTTGAGTTACGGACGACGCTCATGAAACAGCCGTAGTTTGACGTTGAAAAATTATGATGGAACGACTAAAATACAAATAAAAGTGATTTGAATACAACGACGGAATTAATGATTGCTCCTAAGATATATTTAGAATTGTACACGGGATATTTGTCCAATTCTCGGCAGAAAAGAACTGAGAAAAGAATTCGCATTACCGTTTCTAATGGAGAATTTAAATGCCATTATTTGAAATGAGTAAATCGAACATTCAATCATTAGCATTTAAAAATGACCATGCAATTAGTACCGTAACAAATCCCTGCGGATTCTTTGGTGCACGTCGTTTCCTTCTACATAAATTTCTGAGTTACGAGGTAGAACGATCTCGCGCGCACCGGTAGTTTTCGACGCGGATATAGCGTAAGTGCTGGACATTGACGTTTACAATGTAACTCTCGAGGAAAGATGGACCACCGTGCGGTAGCCGCCCGGAGGCTGGAGTATCCAGTCAATCACGATCCGACTTGCGATCTGCCCTTATCGTATCATCTTACCAAGAAATAGTATATATATATATATGGGAATATATGCATATATATAACGATAAAATGTTAATTGGACTCGACGAGATAATAGGCAACGTTGATACGATGATTTTCCGAGTAGTTTATTAAAGTTTGTTTTAGTTTAGAATAAACTATCGGCCTTTTTTTTAATCGAAGGAGTTGCAATTATTGCATTCCCATTAAAAAGACGTAGAACCTCAAATTAGGCTGGTGCAGGTTACTTCAATTTTATTACTGTATTTAAAATGCTACATGTCGATTTCATATATAAAAAATTAATTTTAATAAAACAATGAATAAATTAAAATTTTTAAATAAGACAAGATAAAAATTCGTCACAGAATGAGGTCGCTGATTCAAGATTACTGCTTTTAATTCATTTAATGATTACTTTTCAGATGAAAATATTTCGTTGCTTATATATATAGTAAATCAGTTTTCCACAGCGGTATTCTAAATAACTAGAATTTCACCAATGAATATCAAGATGATGTGCATTTACTGCCCTTCTTATTGGTCGCTTGCCGCGTGTGGGAATATATAGTTTACATTCACGCCATCTGTTCACAATAATCTTTAACAGATAATAACATACACTTATATAGTTATATATGTTACATTTCAAGGTTCCTTATAGTCTGAAGTATACATTTGGCATTTGATGAAAAAACAGATAGTAATTTTTTACGGTGTGGTAAAATGCAAAAATTATGGTTAAAGGGGTATTTCTTCCATCATTCGATAAGCGAGTTCAAGGAAGGAATGATGGGACAAAATGGGAGAAATCCCACAATGGCAGGTAACTGATTTATACGGAATGATATCTCCATCTGAATGACTTCATTTTTAACGTGCGGACGTGTCTGCATATTCCTTCTTGCGGATTCTTTTCGGATCCATGTCCTCAGCCCCACTCCGGTGGTACGAGTTCAGTTACTCCAGATCCATTGCCTCTTATCGGATCCCTCTTCCCACTTTCCCAAACACGAAGGGCCCGCCATGAGTCCTAACACGCTTCTGTACGTCTCCGTTGGACGCGTTCGGATTTTCGGCGCTCTGGTGGTCCCCGAACGGAGCAGCCGGAGCAGTCTCTTTTGCAATGCGGCCTCAGCACACGAATATGCGCATATACGTTTGCGAGTAAGAGAGACATAGTACCTCGGGCTCGAGCTGCGAACAAGGTGAAGAGGAACAAGAAGAAGACGAAATACGGACTCGCGTCAAAAATTTAGAAGCATGCTCCGCGCGAGGTACACAACCAGAGATGAAAATCGCGCGATGCCGATTCAACGGTCTGGATATAAATATTAATATGAAAGGTGCAGACATTTTATGCTGAAAATACCGAATAAATTCGAAATTTCGTGCACATTTCGTGCAATATGTTTTAATATTGCGAATGACCTATCCGGGTGTGATTGTATTCGGTATTTAATATCCAATGATAGTATTCCGTCCATTCCGATTTTTACCAGGGTAAGGGCTGAAATACACTTGAAAATGAAATTGAAATGAAAAGCCCTCTTTATCAAATTTTAGATGAAATTGTATAATATATTTTATTGATCATAATTAACCAAATAATATTACAAATCGCAAAAGAGAAATTGAAACAAAAATTACTATAGGAATCACAATAAATAATTGACATAAATGGTCCTAACAAAATGAATGTCCGACCATGACTGTAGAAACTGGGCGTCATTGTCTATTAAGGAAGATACACTAGTGGCATGCATTTCAACCCCGCTCAATGAGTCTAACCAAACTCTGCAAGAAGAAAAATACATTGTTTTTAAACGCGATTGTCAAAATCTTTTTTTTTTGTTTTTTTTTTTTGTTGTTTTCTTTCGTTTTTCTTTTTTCCTTTTTTGAAAAACAGAACTTCCCAAACTACTTTAGAGGAACTGTTTTATGACTACCATGTCCAGTTTTTTCTTTTGTCCATATTTGTCTTATTGATGCCAGTGATGTCAGATAGGCAAAGTGGGGATGAACAGTTTAAAAGTAATTCTTAATCTTTCGAGTCTGATCGATGCTCGAGGAAACAATAACCATAGAAGGCAATGTTGACTGTATTGAGACAATTTCCATTTATTATTGTTAAGTTATATATAATGTAAAGAGCATGCACAATATTTGTATGCGAATTCTTGATCTCTACAAGCTACAAATGAAAACACGTTATTTAAACCGAAAGTATAAAATCCCTTTGCCATTGCAGAACTCATTGACTGTATTCACAGAGAGATTGATTAACTGTAAACAAATTCTTTTCAGTTTCCCATATCTAATAGCACGTATTCACGAAGATACAAGAATTCAGACGTTGGAGAACAAATGTCCGACACGAAAGTTAAACGATGAACAAAGGGGCGACGATGACAAATGTCGCCTGCATGACGTACCTCTCGAATGTCCATTTCGAACTACCAGGAATCTCTGCAGTGAATTTCACATCCGAAAGTCCGACCCTCGTTTCTATAGACGTTTGTAGACACACGGTGCATCACCTTGCACTGGGTTGAAACGTATTGGCGGCATCCAGCAAGACGAATTCTTTCGAATGATGATCTACTTATTCTTCATGCATTCAGTTCGCACATTTGATTCGTGATTGAGATATTATACGTATGAATGTATTCATGAAAATTTTGATTGTGTCAATATTATAAAAAATATTGATGCTTTAATTTATCAAAGAATCAAATATATAGGTAGGCGTAAATAATGACACTATTTTTGGTAATGATTTTGATCGATTGGTGGAAAGCAACTTAATGGTTATGATTTTGATAAAGTTAACAGGATTGAGACGTATGTAGTAATAATAATTTCTAAAAAATTTAATTAAAAACGCATAACAAATTTGACAAAAAATATGAAACAACAAAAGTGGATAGAAATTATTGATAAATAAAGAACATAAACATTAAAAATTTAGAGACCTGAAAAAGTTGTAATATTAATAACAATAATGACAAAAATCGTGGAATATCACATTTAAAAGACTAAAGTTGACAATTGTTTCAGAATATAACCATATAGCCAACGAAGATCGGATCAAATGTTAACCAAGAAGAGAAAGTTGAGAGAAACGATAAATGGCTACAAAATGTTGTCCCCTTTACAAGATTCAGATCAAACAGAAAGTTTTGCAACTTGTATATAATTATGCATATTATACTTTTAGTATTCGGGATATTAATGAAAAAGTACTAAATAATTATATACTAATCCTAAAATTGAATTTATACTTCGCATAATATATATATGCGTATTTCAGCAATCTAAATTTAAATCTCAATGATGGTTCAAATTTCAAATTATAATTCATGTACATTTTATAAGCGCCATATTCATCAAGAAGTAACATTTGGATGGATCATATGTACGCACAAATATCGACAAAGAAATATTCCATTTGTTGCTTATGTATTAAAAACTAGTAATTACAGGAAATATATAATTTCGTCGATTATAATACTTAGTCGGTGATTTACTATAAATTACTATGGACGAATACGGAACCGCTTAAAATTGCAGTAAAAAGGATTACATAAACAAAAGTTGATAAAGGATATAAAAGTAACAGAAAGAGAAAAAAAATTTACGATGTCGATTAAACTTGGCAAAAAGAACAAAGATTATCAAAAACTACCATTGAAAAATGTGATAAAAGGTAAACTGACAAATTTCATGACAATTTTTCCACAGAACGATAGTTGACAGATAACGTTAAAAAAAGACACAATTTTATCAAAAGAGATAGAGTTGACGCATATAGAAAAGTTGAAAAGAATAGTAATAGACAGAAAAAAAGAAAAAAAAAACTGTAGGCCTTTACAGGTTGACATTGAAATAGCGACAAACTATGATGACAACCTACATAATTTTATAAAAATAGCGAAAGTTGAGGAAGTCGGTAAATGTTAAAAGTATGAAAATAAGCATCCAAAGAAGAATAATTAGATAAAAATATACGTGAGAGTTATCAAATGCTGATGAGTGAGATTGAGTGAGATGAAGTTTACCTTTGAGTAAACAAGTAAATAGCAATGATCCAGCAATATACAAAACCAAAATGACCGATAAAGTAAGCAGGAAATTTTATTTTCGATATATCAGCCATGAATTACATGCAGCGCCGTGTCAAGTTCTTATAGATTCGGCTCTTTCGGTTTTGCTTCTCCCATTCACGCTTCTTTGTCCGCGTGGTCATTTACAAGGAGACACCCTTTGTGCTTGGCCGTTGCGATTGTCCACGATGCTTCTAGACGCGAAAACGAGGACGATCCCTTTGCCAGATTTCGAGATATCTCGGTGGCGCTGTAGAGAATGCCTTTGTCCGACCGCGGCCTACCATTTTTCGAATTTCGAACACGATCGAAATCCTCGGTTCCCGAAAGTGTCGGAGTTTTTGATTCGATGACCGAAAGTAATTACCATACAATCGTTCTTACCACTTCGCGTCTTTTCGGCGCATCTGCATCCAGTATTTCTAAAATGTGGCGAACGCTGAGATAAAATGCTTTCCAACTTAAAGGATTCGCCTTCCTCGGAAACCCCTTAAATTACGATCGAATAATACGATACTGAACGCTTTTACTGTCATTTATCGGTAATTCTGCAGAGGATAAAACGCCGGAGATTTATCGGCCGTTATTCCCAGCCGGCTATTAGGAAACTGCCTTTATAGGTTTTTCGGTACCTACGTTGTTGCGTATTATCACCATAAAGGTAAGACGGAATTTCTGTTTCACGTAATTCTTGACGACTCGCGTCGTAATATTGCTGATGTGAAAAACGATGCTTGTCGCCCTATCGCGGAATCGGACAAAACGTATAGTAAAAAATCTCTGTTACCGGAATAGCAAGTGCAGGGTGTGGAGATTCGCTGACTGCCCGTACTGCTGCCGTGCTTTACGATTCAGATGAGTGACATTTAATATCTACTGGGACCATTTAGCGCCTTTAACGCCCGGTTTTTCAGACTCTTAGGACTGTATAACGCTGCGACAGAGGGCACGACCTTTTTCAAGTCCATCTTTGTCAGATGAAGCAGGAAAGAGCATTTTAACGGACATTTTCGTTAGTTTTCAATCGACAGGTTTCATTTACGACGGGATATGAACTGGAAACTATTTTATAATTTGTCGTTTAATGCTAATTAAGTGTTGCTAATTACAGCTAAATTGATCATTACAAATAAATTTTAATTAGTCCAAAGGAAATGCACGAAATTTTAGAAGCTCTAACGGTGCCTTATCTAATCATAGAAATGGGTGATATAATGAATCCTTCAGTTGTTCAAAGAATTTAGCTAGTGCGTCATGAATAGCGTTGATTATTTGAATGCTCGGCGACGTCTAAAATTACAATAAAATAAGCAATGAATGACAGAAAAGAAAATTATAACATTTTAAACTATTTAGGTAAACGATACACTACCTCATTTGGTTCCTTTGGAGCAACAGTTGGGTTTTCCAACTTCAATTCGGTCGTTGTTTCAGCAGAGTTACTGCTGGGATTTTCGTCATCGGTGCTTGGCTCTACAGGTCCTGCTGTCGCCTCCGATGGTTTCGATGTAACGGCGGGTTCCGTCGTATATTTAGGTTCTAATTTCTCCTGTGGAGATCCAGTTGTTACATCGTAATCATCTACATTATTCGGAGTCGTGACGAATCCTTCTGCATCAACGTTTGGAGATTCGGATTCTGGTTTAATTCCTTCAGGTTTCGTTGTTAACGACTCTTTCGAGCCATCGTCGTCCGATTCTGTTTCATCTTTTTGGACTGGAGTGCTGGGCTTGGTATCTGAAGTTACCT
>JAPYZR010002394.1:0-17054 GCA_030522945.1 Trichopria nigra
ACGTTTTTAATTTACATCTGTTTATATTTGAAAGTTTTGAAATCGAATAAAGTATTACTTTTCTAACTTGATTGTTGTGTTTTAACATTGTGACTAATGCTTAGTAGTTGATATTTAGTTTTCTGTACGTTAAACTTAAATCATATATGTTGTTTTATGATAAAAATGTAGGTTAAAAAAAATGAAATCATAAAGAAGTTCCCGAACACAATCAATTGCATAGTATATTAATTAATGTATTAAAAATATAAACGACTAATATTGTACAGCGCGCGCGGCGCGCGCGTTCATACTCTATAGTATTATAGAAAAATAGCAATTATATTAAATTGGCATACATTACAGTTTAATGTTTTTCATCAATTTTGCAGAAATGTTATAAAAAAATCTGTTCGAAGAAAGTATTACATCAGAATATTTCAGTAATATTCCGTTAGAAAATTACACCTTAATTACATTAAATATTACAATAATATTACAGATGAATGTCATACATACAAAAATATACCACATAGAAATATCACACTTACAAATAATATTACAAAATATTCGTGCAATATATTGAATTAAATGTATTATTTGCATAATGCAACATTTGCAAATTTTTAAAAATTGAAAAATGTTTGCACAATAATTTTCGACGTAATATTATAGAAATATATAGCAATAATATTACATTGAAAGTTATTAACCTACAAGTTTCCATCAACTTTTCAAAAATATTACACAGATATATATAATACAATATATATAGAAATGCAGAAATATCTGACGTTATTTCATTATAGACTGCAGCCTTACTGTAGTATTGCACTAATAATGCAGATTTGTTGGGAATTTGATTCCGTCGTAAAAACATGCAAACATTTTAATGATCCCTTAGAACACATTATCGGAATATTTTATTCTACTAATATTTCAAAGACACTATATTATAGTACTATCACAAAAGAAGAATGCCGTGTAAAGGGATAAATTCAAAATGTAAAAATAAATATTATTCTGCTGATATCAGATTTCAAATCGAAATTGACTAATATTTAGCATATATAATGTCCACCTATATATAATCTGTTTCATTGCGATATTGCTGATAATATTCCGTTTGTTTAGCACTTTTAACTCTAATCGATCAATATGACTTATTTCGTAGTGAACATGTGTATATGTCGATCAACATATTTTATCTTTGTTTTGCAGCGGTCCTTATACTTATTGACACAATCGACGGGTTATGGCACAAATAACATAAAATTACGATAAATGTAACGTAGAACTGCGGGAATAATACACTATTTACTATAATAATTTACTATTTCATAGTAAAAACGTTTTTTCTTTATATATGTTTCTTTTTGTGATTTTAAAACTACACTACTTGATAAATATATAAAGCAAAATAAATATTATTCATTGAATATTCATTGAATATTCGCTACTTAAAAACCTCATCCTTTCTGTTTATTACATTTTATATGTTGAACCGTGCATGAAAACAGAAACTTTTCATTTCGATACAACTTTACGGTATATATCTACTGTTGAGTTTCTGTGCGGTTAAAAGTAAAACTATACAAGTTCGTTTTACGTGTAACACAATTTGCATGACTCATGTTATGTTTGTATATATACGTGTTAATTTTTCAACCAAATGATCGACACTATTTATTCAATGTCAAATGACTCTTGTTTGTATAACAAATTGATCGTAAATTTACCTTAACTTATTAAAAATGACAAAATTTTAAACTAAAATTTTTCCTTAAAACTGGTATGATTTAAGTTACACATTTTTTGAAACGATATATACACACAATTGTAAAAAGCAAGAGTACTATATTTTAAGTTTCAAACGTTGCCGATAAGAACGGTATTTAAGAGTCACACTTCTTTTGTAAACATCAAATATATAAAATATCGACAACCTGATTCCTGTTGATTAGGTCGCTTACGCTGGTAATCGCAATTTCTACTTTAAAAATTTACAATGTAAGAAAATGGAGGGAATCTCCATTAAAGTTTTTATTTCACTTCAAATCAAATATTGACAGTCGAGTACTTCATTCGATAAGCGTTATTCATTTATTAGGGCGGTTTTCTTTACCCATCGATTTTTTACTCACCCCTTGAAGTTGTTGAAAATGTTGAAAAAATAAAATCCCTATGATTACATTTTTTTTTTTTAATTTTAAACCGTGTCGCAATTTTTCAAGTCAAGAGCGATCAATTTAAAAAAAAAAATGTTGTAGAACAAAAGGTACTCAGAATCTCACAAGAAATATGTCCGAATTTTTTCAAAGTATTCTGAGCTATTTTTTGGTTTTTCGAAAACTAATTCGCATGTGCTTTTTTTGAATACTTCCAAATATTTTTTGCTGTATAATATTTGTTCTAATTCTTTTTTTTAGGTTGACCGTTCTTGACTTAAAAAATAATGTTTATCGTGTCCCCAATTGTAGTACAACCACGGTTTAAAATAAATAAAAAAAAAAAATGTTAATCATAGGGATCTCATTTTTTCAACATTTCAGGGGATGACTTATCGATGGAAAAAAAACCACCCTAATATTATATATATATGTATATAACCATGTCAAGAGGCAATTTCCGGGACTGTCACTTAAAAACGTTGCTGAATCTACAATACTGTATTCCACCACCACCGTTACTCACCCAGGGTAGGGGGAGGGGTGTGTGGCGTAGCCCCCCCCCCCCCTTAACCCCTACGAGTATGTATAGCCTCTTTACCTCATTTTTACAAACCACCTATATCACGTTTTAGTGATATAGATGTGCATTTGTATAGATATACATTTTGGAGCCGGAAATTATCTTTTGATATAAATACACACACATATATATAATACATATGTGTCTGTGTGTGTACATGTGTATTCATGTATAACATCAGGTAATATATCTAATTAACTTTTAAAACCTACTAAAATACTACTCGAATGTTTTTGTAAATAGAAGGACCCCTGTTGGAAGAAAAATATTAATAATAATCTTTTCCCATAATTTTCTATCTCTTTAAACTCACAAGTCTGTAATAACAGATATAATAAAATATGGCGCTGTCTATTCCACCTTTACATCTATTATTCTACCTATACGAATTTACTGCTATATCGCATCCAATTTAGGTTCAATTATAATCCGCGAAACATGTTTTTTTAGCCATTTTCTTTATCTCTATAGCTATCCTGCCTCTATTTAGCTCTATCTCTTTGGATTTCCCAGCAAATTATACAACAAAATCAATCATTTTCAATTCCGTTTTTCAATATCATTATAAATATAAATCGCTACCAATATCATTCTGTTCTCCCTGACTATGTTTATATTATCTTATTTTATCATCTTACTCTTACTTTTCGCTTTTTTTACTGGTGATATAGAAAGGGATTCAGAAGGATTAAATTTCATGCACTTGTAATGGACACTTTATAGTGCATTATAAAAGAATGACATGTGTAGATACATGTATATAGACACACAGCAACGAAAAAAACTTTCAAGAACAATTAAAATTTTGATTTCCTTTAAAACTTCTGAATCCGCAATTACTTAACTCGCAAGAAAAGAAAAGGAATTAAAAAAGATTCGAGAAAACAACCTTGCATATTTTTGAGTATTTGTTAATTCTTCAAGTTTATATTGATCCTAACTAACCTCGCAAAGAAATGAAAAACTTAAAACGTTATTATTATTACTTTTTATCAATTTGAGGCATTCGTAATAGAGAAAGTTTCACATATATCGAGAAATAGAATTCAAAGAATAATGATGGAATATTTATTAAATTATTTTAACACTTTTGCATTTGCTGAGGCAATTTATGCAGATCCCTAAAAAATTGAATGAAATGTGTACGAAGCATAAAAATACCATTAAATTGTTTGCAACACCAGTGAATTCAGTTCCACGGGAATGTTACTGAAATTAATATTTGTACGATATTTCATCTAAGGGATTACAATTTATGTATCTGTATTAAATGTTAATGAACGGCATTAAAAAAGTTTTAATTTGTATGCAGAACATTTTGCTTCGTTTTTATATTGAATTTCATGTCTTTTTTTGTAACACCTTTTCCAGCAGGAACATCAATGTAAAAAGAAACTCAGCACACACAAAAGTGACATATATATAACGATTATCTAACCTTTATGTAACAAATAACAATTATATAAATGTTACATTACTGTTACTTTTTGTGTTTGCAGAAAAAGATTAAAACATTAAAACTAAGATAACCAAGGATTCCGAAGAATTCGTTATAAGGATATAAGAAACCCTTTTTTATATCCATTTTAATTCTATTTTATCCAAGCGTTTATTTTTTATCATTCCTTTTTTTTATCGAGATCTCCAGTGTCGAACGATTTATTGAAGCATTTAAATCAATTTTATATAAAAAAAAAACAGTTTTTATCGAATCCGTTTCGGTTATTCTTGAGTTGGATGTCTGCATGGTTGTCTCGGTCAACATCATAAACCAGCCATGTGTTAAACTTAGGCGTTCGAGCCACTAGTTAGAAAAGCATTTATCGTGTCTTTGCATTTAGTACTGGCGTGAATCAGAGTGGAAATATCGTGGACTCTTTATCAAGTGCACTCCCACGAAATTTACTTTTATTTCAATGACTTATGTATATACAGTCACTTTTCGTAAGAGTGAAATTGTTGCTATAAAAAAAAAGAGAAATCATTTTTACCAATTTTACTTATATTAGTTTCGTAAAATTGAAAATTGGCGTATATAAATTTCACAATTAAAAAATGATTTTGTTTTTCCTTTTATATATAATATTAAATGACATATTGACAGTTTATTCATGTAGCGAAATTTTTAAAGTTTTTATTTAGTAATTTCAGTTCAAAATAAGTTGTAATTACAACATTTTTATTTCATTGTGTGAGTGAGAGCCTCTAAACATAATCTCTTTCCTGAAACTTCTCATGTAAAAGGTCAGAAGTCTTATAATCAATAATTCTTCTTAAAAATCACTGTAAAATCTCTTTCCGAGCACAGTTAAAGAGCTCTTAAAGAGTTCTATTGGCTGTTTGGAATTATTTCAAAATGATTTCCCAGTCAGTTAGAGTTGAAAAATTGTCGTATGGAAATGTGCAGAGACGAACTGAACTTTCGTTACCGATGCGACGTCTCTCAAACAATGCAGTTTGTCTCGTTAGAAACATTAGTGAGAAGCTTTGTCCTGCAAAAGTTTTGTCCTCCTCATGCATGTCCTGAATATAAACTAGTTTCCCAGTTGTATGACTCTTTTTATCATATTTTGTACTTTTTTCATAGAAGCCAGAAATGGGCAGAAACTGCGGCGCCATTTTCTGCTATAGGGTTTCAGCTTGTATTTTACTATATATTGTCGATTTTATATAATACTAGTCTTGTTCATTGCTACCTGTGTATTTCTTGAAGTAAAATTTCGTTATTAAGCAGTAAAAATTGAGCCACTTTTCGGAAGAGCCAATTTTTACTCTTGAATCAAGAGTGATATCTTACACTTTCTGGAGTGTTATCATAAAGTGTGAAATGTCATTATTAAAGAGTTAGAATTCAACCAAAGAAATAATAGTGTGATATTTATTCTTGATAGAACATTTTTTAGAACATGAGTAGAATTTAGTCCTTTGATAAAATAAAAATTTGTTACATCTTGAAAAGTGAATTCATCAATATATTTTATCTATGACGTCTTTTACAGTTGTGAAGATAAAGTTAATATTATTATATGTGAATGATATTATTTCCTAAGAGATTAATATATCTACTGCTAATCTTTGATTATTCTGATCATTTTGTTCGTATCTTTATATTTTAAATAGTAATTTATTTCCAATGCTTTACCGAAATATATTCCTAGACGTTCTCCAGACATTATCGTTCTGATATCGTAATGATTCTGTTGACTATAGTGAGTTTAATATTGATCGTTTTTATATTGAATGATGCGTCCATATATAGACAGAATAAATCTCTGTTTTAACTGCAGTAAATCAAGAAAAGGCACCAGATTGCTGTATTTTACTTCAATAGAAGTGAAAATTCAATCACTCATTTAAAAGAGTGAATATTTTACATTTTTACAGCGAAATTTTACTTTAGAAGAATCGCAAATGTCACTATTTTCAGAGTAACTTAATTTTACTCTAAAACATTTAAAGAATATAGTACGAGTTGTCACATTTGGCCTTCAAACGAATCTGTAGGATGATCTTATACCACTGATTAAATAAAGCTATACCTTAACCAACTTCTTATATTAAGATTATGTTTTCTACTTACCACTATGTCGATCTGATAGAAAATCTAAGGGGAATATTTAGAAACACATTGTCAAGAACGAATAGACAAGAGAGATGTTTAAAATATAAATTCATGAAACATGACATAAGGGCAACCTACTTTAAATTATAAAAAATATATTTCGGAAATCCGACATAAGATGTATAAAATACCGTGGATTTAACCGATGTACCCAAAATAACATGCTTGGGTGCATAAAAAAAAGAAAACACAATAAATACCATGTGAAAAAAAATGAAATGAAATCCGAAAAGAATGGATATAAAAGGACCTTGGGAGTTGCACAGAAAACGTTTAATGCATTCGATTAAATATCTGATCAAAGAAATCTCGGAAATAAACACATTTAAGAGTTGAATATACATCTACAATGTGATAAAGGAATTATCCGATCATATATACAGATCAACGGTTGCTGGAAATTTCCATATAGTTTCATATCAACGATTGTTTTCATCATCATGCTTTAATAAGTATAAAAAATTTACATCGTAACATGACAAGGATTGTTTCGCGTTTACTAATTCGATACATATACATGCACGCGCAGTTGCATATATGGTTTGGTGTCCTTATAGAAATACTTACGCATGACATATACAAATAAACTCTTAATATATATTAACACATATTGCAGTTGTATTTGGGATTATATACATGGATCGTAATTCTCGTGCCTTTGTTATATCGCAGAATGTAGTGCATTTATTTATATATATTTTTTTATAATGTTAGTAGACGGATATGATAGACTAATGGTATCCATTAAATATGGTAATATGGCCAAAACCTACTGTCATTTCTCTAAAAGCAGGACCTACCAGTTTAAAAATTTCTCAGCTGTTTAAAATTTCTTAAAAAACTGAATTAAAAATAAAATCTTGAATTGAATGACAAATCACAAAAATCATTAATATTATTGTAAAAATAATTATGACCATTTTTTATTTTAATTAAATAAATTATGTTTTTCCTCGTTACGTGTTCCTTTCCCATAATGATTCGGGACACTGGAAATAAAATATTCTGTGCAACAAAGAGGTTAGACCCTCAAATGCTCTAAAATATTTGCTTTTGGTGCTTAATTCGTAATTCATCACGGTGGTCGCAAAAAGTCTCATTTTTCCTATGTGATGCATAATGCACTACATTTCAGATCTATATAACAGGCATTTATATAAATATGAATATAAAACAAACGACATAAAATTTGGATATATAAAGCGATTTGTTACGTCCCTTAATTAAGTACAAATCCGTGAGACCAAAGGAGGTAGCGTATAAATGTAGTATATAACCAGAAGCTCTTAAATTTTAGACGTATAAGAATATATATGTATATACAAGATAATTATATTAAAATATACAGTTTTTATGCAGAGCAACGTTGAGCACTGTGTCATTTAGGCAAGTTGTCGAGGTATATCACAAAATTTCAATAAAAATCGGTAAGAACGGCAAATTGTTATGGTATTATGCAATCATCAGCAGATATAAAATCGGGTATTTGCAATCATTTCTACAGTTCTTCCAAAAATACTTTTTTTTAAAGGAAATTTTTCATCGACAGTCAATTCCTAACGCGTTATTGTAGCGCATCTGGTTGAATCTCCCATATATTGTTTCGGTATGACCGGATTGCATCTCGTGATTGCTCTTTTGTGATAAGATAAAATGGAATAAAAAAATAAAGAACAATGAACGACACGTTACGATCGATTAAATTGTACGTTTATAAACAATTTTTTTATTCTCTGAAAAAGCTTAGCTAAATTCTTACATGTCGATGTAATTTTGTTTCTTTTTTACGCTAACATCATAGTGTTACAGCGTTATAAGGCTGCCTTTACAAAAGATTCTTTACGAAAGAACAGCAAAGATTGCATATTTGTTCATAAAGATTATCCCAGATAACAGAATTACAATAATTGAATAAATTAATTTCTTCGAAGAAAACGCGATATAAAATAAATTTTGGTAGACATTTCATGACGATTAAAAATTACGAGGCCTTTCACTGTTGCGTTATCGTTAGGCCAACTTAAATTCTACATACATATAAACATACATATTCGATTCGCTAAATAGGATCAACGTTATCTCGAACGTCGGCTATTTTAAGTAGTAGGTTCGACTTCCCCCGAAAGCGACGTGGTGGAACCGATTTCGCCTGCAAGTCTCGTATGCGACGAACCTCGGGACGTAACTGAATCGTTGTCATTGTTATGTGAGCCTGAGTAATTTGCTGCTTCTTGAAGCCTCATTAACATATTAAGCTGAAATTTCAAATAAAATTTAATTGTAATGTCTATAGATGAATTTTTGACAATGAATTTCAAGTAAATATTTTACAAAGTATTTCTATCTTTTCAGTACTTACTAATGGGTCTCCTTCCGTATCACTGTGCGTGCTGCCAAGGCTCTTAACGCTGGAAGCACTATCGCCGTGTCCGTGGCCAGAACCAACTACGTCGAAGCCGACATCTTCAGACCTCAAACGGAGAAGGGCTTCACTTCCACCATGGACAGCTTGAACGGATACCCAAGGATACGTCGAACTAATAAACTGCGTGGGATCTTCCCAAGCCACCTCGCTAGTACCATTGGCAGAACCGCTACTGCCACGCTTACAATAGAGAGTCATTCCTTCTCTCACAGCTTCCATGAGATATGGCACAACGGAATAGTTCCAAAGATCAGTGAACCAAACCTGGGAACCTGACACCTCCATGGGACACGACAGGAAAAGACGTGGACCTAAAATTTAAGATTACAATCCATACATTACATGACACATCCATACCATTTGTTTGGTGTTCACAATGTAAATACTTTACCTATCGTAACATCAGAGCTGCTGTGTGTTTCAAGAAACTTATTAAGAAGCTGCCAAACCCTAGGTAGCCATTCAACTACAGCAGCCATCTCGGCATTTCTTACGCCTCCAGATTCACGAAGTTCGTGTTCCAGCAGCTTTCGGCGCAGATATCGACCCAAGAATCCTTTGACCGGTTCCATGTGATTCGCACACAAAACCCATCTATCAAGTACAGTTAATTAGAATTTGTTCTAAACAAAATATGTTATATCTTATATCTTGAAATGGTTAAAAAAACTAACCGGAAATTATGGTGCAACTGAAGATTAGTAGTGCTGCATGTCGTCTGAGTCATTGTACCAATGATAGCCGGATACGACGAGTGTCTGGTGCCAAGAAGACCACTGAATAATTCACCGAGGGACGCAGCGTGTTGAAGATTCTCCAAAATGATCACTCTTGGGAGTTCATCTGCAGCACTAGAGTCGCATCTCTCTGCTATATGGGCAAGGTACTGCCTGAGTTCTTTGCTGGACTTGTGATCGACATTAAACGTGGCAACAGCTGCGGCATCTTTGACTTCTACGTCGGAACTTCCGGCTAAAGCATGAGCTAGTTTACCAGCCAAGTAACTTTTTCCTGTACCACTACGACCGCAAAGAATTACTCTTCGATGTTCCGTTAACAGTGAAACCATTCTATGCACAATAGACCGAGGAATCAGAGTGTCCACAGCAAGCCATGAATAGCCCGAAAGGACAACGTAAATTGTCTTTACATGCCCTACTAAGTAACCACAAGGCAGTAATTCAGGATACTGAGAATCTGCCGTACATCTGTCAGGAAAATAAATAATGTTCATTACAGATACGAGTTATTTATTGGACAAAAACTAAAAAAAAAAAAAAAACTTTAAACAAAAATAATCAACGATTCAAAAATTAATACCTTGAAGCTTCACCGAAGTGATAAGACGCTACACATTCGACGCCGAGGCCCAGATTAGTAAGTGGATCCACCCTGGATACATAATCTTTGAAGCACCGTCTTACTGTCGCGTCTAATGCATCCCAAGTGGTCTTATTCGATATGCAAATATTGGCTATAACGCAATGTGAGGCATCACCAGTGTTACACTCAGGAACATTTCCAAAGTTGTTTTGAAATGTTTTTTCGCTTCCTAAGTAAATAACAACGCTGATCCGCTTTCCGTCAACGTCTTGTTCAATGCTAGATTCGGTCAGCAAAGATGTCACGCCTCCTGTTACCGAAGACGTTGCCCCTGTTGCTGCAGCTGATGTGATCGTGAACTCTGCATTATCTAGATCTTCCATTTTATCAGTCGCGTTTGTGACATCATTTTCATTATCATCGTAGCCATTTGAAATCGCTGCCACATTAGACGCATCTGTCATACTGAATCGGCGCTCCGGATCACTGGGAAGTGATGATTGTGATGAAGTTAATGACTTTGACGTGACTAGCCGCTGCAGTCTCTCATTATTTTGCTTCAGATTCAACATTTCATTCTATAAAGAACAATCATATCAGATTGTTAAGATGTTTAAATTAATATGTATATATGTTCGTCTTAAATAGTGACATGAGCTACAATAAAAAATTCATTTTTATAAAGCATACTTACTCTCATTTTTATGACGGTATCCTTCAAAGATTCTAGTTGATGCGCAGATGAGAGAGCTTCAAGTCTTATATCTGTTAATACCAGATCTTTTTCTCTTAACTGCTTTTTTAATTCGTCGACATCTTCCTCATTTTCTTTGTTACGACCCGTAGAATCGCCTTTATCTATGGAGTGGACGTTCTCGTCATCGGGTGTTTTTTCATCGTTGTTCTTATTCCCGTCAAAGTCGTGTTCCTTCAAATTTTCTTGTTTCTGATTTGTTGAAAGACGCGGACTATTAGGTGAACTTATTTCACCTCCAGCACCATCCTTACAGTCGTCCACATCTGATACTGATCCATGTCTAGTCTTCCGCGATCTTTCGTAAAAAAGTAAAAATGTTGAATTTTTGTCGGTCAATTTTACGATTATGTTCTATGTATTTTTCATTAAATTATATGCAGACATCAATCCACATAACATTCGTTGAAATCATTATAATTATTATAAATCATTACCTCGAAAAGGCTTTCGAGAATGAGCTTCGAAGCCAGCCCTTCTTTTTGTGATGACTACTTGCGGAGCAAGCGCTGCTTAGTGAGTTTAATGAAGTCACACTGTCAGCAGATAGTTGCCTTGCAATGGAAGTGCCTTGACGATTGCTATTTCCAGTACACCCAGTTGTTCCCGTGTCCGAATCGTCTAAAGTGTGTCTTCGCCCATTGGTTGCCACTGGGCCATTGTTCAAACTTGCTTCAGCGCTTTGCTTGCGCAGCCTTTCTATCGTTTCGCGCAGTTCCTGTAACTCAGTATCCTGTAACAGATCGAAATGGAGGAGAGATGTTAAACATTACATGTTGTTAATCTTCGAATTTATTCTTAACTGATGGAATTAGACGAAATCTGTTTTGAATTTTACCTTCTTTTCGGCAGTCGCAGTTAATTGTTGTAGCCTCTGAGTCATATTAGAAAGCGACTGCTCAAATGCTGATACCACGTGAGCCTGAAGCCAAAATAAATGACATGTATACGCGTGGGATAATGAAACTTGCTTTTTAACATAATCTCAATAACTAATCAATTATGCCAAATGCAAAGAATAGGTATGGATAACGGTAACTTTGGTAACTTTTATGAAGTTGCAATTTTATCCTTTAATTATAAAAATGTTTAGTGACTTTGGTAAAATAGATTAAACTCAACGAATAATGTACGTACATTCGTCGATAGCTGACTTGTTAGTGAGTGCACCTTCTCTTGCGCATCCAGTAATTCACGGCGGAGCTTTCTTAATTCATGGGCCTGTTTTTCTTCAGCTGAGCTGTACAGACTGCTCGCAGTAGAAACCAACGATACTGACGATCCGTGAACTGAAATATTAAAGTTGTATTGGTGAAATGGTGATCCATAATCGTAACACGACATTTATAACAATTGCAGACATCGTATACTAACGATCGTCATCTTTGTGCACATGTTGATAAAGATTTTGCGTTTGGCGAGGATGGGCCGGTGTCGGGGATGCTGGTTGAGACCAATGTGGACCTCCGCAGTTCGTGGAACCAATGGGCACACTGTAATATGGCTCAGATCCAATCCCCATGCACATTCCCATTCCTACGCCAGTTTCTTCTCCGACAGATGCAGAAGCACCGTTTCCTCTAGCCATCATAGAAGGATACATCTTCTCACTCTTTGTAGATCTGTAGAATTAAAAACAATTTTAGATGGAAGAAGACTTGTCAGAAAATTATAATTTTCAAACGTTACAAAGTTCATACCGAATGGAATTACTTCTGTTGAGTCTTGTTGGAGCGGGAGATCCCGTGGAGTCCCGTTGTATTAAAAGTCGAGCATGAGTTAAACTTGCCCGGTGAGATGAGAGAGACTCGATGCTATCCGCTTCAGATACTCCCATTCCTAAAAAAAAAGAGAGTTAATTTGGAATCAGTATAGGTATTTGCAACCGACACCCTTCTCTAATATAAAAAATTCATATACCTTGAGAGCGACAACCAGCTGTGTATGTGTTGCTATGTCTCATCCAAGAATTCGAATAAGGGCTATTGGGTGCATAGTATCCTTGAATATCTGGTGCCGCATAATTGCTGCATGTATCACTAAGACTGCCATCTGATGGCTTAAGTACACGAGAGGAGAAGGAAGACGAAGTGGGTCCCAAGCTACTACCACGTTCGCGGTGATGGGACGCAGCAAAGAATGCGGTAAACTCTGGACTTCCGGGTTTTGGTAAGCTTTGTGAACCGAGCATAAGCCGGTCTCGAACCGATTGAGACAATTGGCTGGCGCTAGTTCCGGTTAGACTGTAACTTTTGGTATGAGGCCCTTGGTTGTTTCCCGTGGAATTGGCTTGCAGCTCGGTTGTGCACGTCTGTGTCCCACCTGAGACCTTAACCTACAAAATTATTAAGAAGACCTGGTGTAGATCATGAACATTTCATAGTGAGGTACTTGGGATTGAATTATTTCAAAGTTTCCTAAGTTTTTTGGACCACTGAGTAATATTTAAACATAAAAATGAAGAAAATGTTTGACACGTAACATAACATCGATGCATATAGTACCTTAGTCCTTGGTACAGCACTGACTTGGGCAGTTCTTGTAGCATCTTTACTGCCGTTTTGAATACCATTAGGACTCGAGTTCGTGCTTGCACTATGCCGCTTTACGTATCCAAAACTTTGCGGAACCCCACGAACTTTACTACTTCCCGCAGATGTACTCGAGGAAACTTTTTGCGGTTTTTCTCCATTAGTATATTCTGCCATGGTTTGCTTTTTGGGCTTATCCTAAAATATAAAGTTAATAGAACTTACATAATATCGAGTATTCCTCAATGTTTAACTGAATTAACTTCTAATAAAAATAAATAAAAATTATGTCGCCATTCAGGATTTTAAACTTTACCTGCAGTCTTCTGGAAGGTGTAGGGCTAGGCGGTGTTCCGTCCTTCTCTCGATCTCGTTCTCGGTCTTTCTCGCGTCCAACACCTGCTTCTATGTACTTTTTCCATTGTTGACTGTTGGAAATGTTCGTCACACCGTTGGCACTTTGATACTGTTGTTGTTGCTGTTGATTCTGATGTTGTGATTTGAAGGCGGAGTTGTCCGTTTGTTGCGAGCAGTTGGACTTTTTCACGTGGCCATTGCCATGGTGCTTCGAATTAACTACTCGATATACGATATTATTACTCTGCTGCCCAGCTCCTTGGGGGGTGGCCGACCCACTGCCACCCCCCGCAATAGCGCTGCCGCTTCCTGTTCCTCGCTGCGATGCGTAAAACGTCGTATTATTAACGATTGTATCATATTAAGGATTAAAACAAAGGTAATTTAGGAATTCACTGATTAATATGATTAGAAAATTAATATTGTCCATTATTCCAGTCAATTATAAAATATGTATAATATTAAGTCAAGGATTTGAGTAGCATGTGATTTCAGTTATAGCTGCACCTAACGATTTCCGAGATTTTTCATGGCAGTGTCATCATACTTTAAAGGAAACTACCATCCTTTTCCATCAAAATTTGAAAAGTTTGCAAACCATATTAATACGCTTACGAGTTTCCTCTACTTCTAGACTGGTACTAGTTAAATGCATAATGCTAAAACTATTAACGCCCAACTAATTTGCTTCTATAAAGATTTTACTAGCGGTAACTGTATCGTACGCGTACGATCGGATTTCCGAGCCAGTTCCCATGTAAAGTATTGCTGGTAATTTGTAGTGATTTCAACTACAGAATAAATTATTCCAATTGATTTAACAATAGTTTCTGGAACATACGTATGCTATACACGAAGTCTGGGTCTCAAATTTACCTTGAACGTGGAATGCCTAACCTGGCTTCATTTTCTTTAGACTCTGAATTGGGATTTTACATAACACGAATAATGGTAAAATTATATAATGTGAACACTAGTATTAATTTTTCATCAAAGCTGATGTAATGGACGTAGAATAAAAAAGGTCTTATTCGAAGGCAAACAATTTACCTTGTGATGTATAGGGTGATTCGGTTGATGGTTCGTGGTTGTTAGAATGCTTGCAGATTTCAAGTCCTCGACGGTGAATTTCGCCAGGGCGTCGTTTCCACCACTGAAAGTACCTAATACAACGCCGGAAACGCTATCTCCTCGTGGACATTCAATACTTGTCCTTGATTGACCATCATCAGTCCTCGTACCAGCGGAAACCTTCTTCTGCGTCCCCCTCGAGTAGTTTACCAACTTTCGTGCGTTCGAAGGCTCTTGACGTGAGTTTCCAGCATATCTGTAACTGAATAAGTACAACTTTTAGTATATAATAGTATGAATTACTAAATGTTGAATTTGAAAGAGTGAAGATTGTTAAAAATTGAAATTTTATATAAATTGAGAAAATTTTGTAATTATTCTTTATATAGGAATTAACATTTCCCTTTACGAATTTGATGTTGCTGAAATAACTTCCATTTATTTTTGAAATTTTTGTAATGGCGTGAGCATAATGATAACAGAATTATATATATCCAGATGTAATTATAGACTCATTCAATTTCGTTGGATCAGGATAGGTCTAGTTAAGCGTGAATTAGATTTTGTAAAATATGATTTAATCTCTTTTATAAAGTTGGATGAAATGTCATTACTAAAACTTGAGATTTAACTAAGATCAGGTAAGATATAATTTACATCTTACCAGTTTTAATCAGGCCTAATAAGCTTTAATATAGATTCGGCAGTGATCTTTATTGCACATTAGATAGTTAAGGTTACTGACGTTTCGCGAAATATTATCTGAAATTATTTGGAAAAAACATCCCACAATCTATCCAATAATTAACAGAGATCAATTAGATTTGTTCATATCTAATTTAGATCTAATAGAATTAAATAACTTTTTTTCTGAATATAGGCACATAAAATTGCGTACCAAAGTACATACAAATTAAGTTTATAGTCTGAGGCATAAAATCCCGAAATTCTTCGTATAATGCATTTATTGTCAGAGTATAATCTCGTCGTAAACGTGCATTGATTTTATGTAAATGGTTGCCAATGCCAATGTGCTGCTGCTAGTTTCATGTTCTTCCTAACTTCAGCATAAATTTTTTCCCTTTATGTATCTATGGTTATTTTACTTCAGGAAAGTACAAGTATTTTTCAAACATTATAACATTAATTTTATATATGTTTTATTTGAAATTTTTAGGATGTGTATGAATTGCATATAAAAGTTTGTTATTATTTCATTAAAAGCAAACGAATGTAGATGAATTTCGCTAAAATGTTAGTGTTCAAAGAGTCTATATTTTTTCATATGAAAAAGATCTTCAGCTATAGAATTTATTTCGCTTAATTTATTATGTATACATATTGTGCCAAAAATCTAGGGTCACTCCAGCATACGTTACATGAATGATTGACTATTGAATATACTACGTGATCCTGATGGCAAAATCTATATGCTTCCCCTTATGTCCAGGGGGAAAGGCGTATAAAGAGAACAATAACCATAATGACACATGGGGTTGAAAAATACTTATTCAAAAGATCTCTTCAAGACGAAAACAAAGCCAAATTTGCGAAGTATTTTACTGTAATTCGCAAGGTTATAAATAGTTATATATTTAAAGTATTGTAAAAATAAAATTATAAAATAACGCATAAATAAAATTATTACAAACACACTTTTCGTATAAAAACATGAGACGAGATCATTTCCGAATAAAAACATGCATCTTTATATAGTAGTAAGCAATTTATATAAATGTATACATATATACCTTCATCGTTCACATATAAACGTAAGATAAATATCTAATAAAGTGTATAGTAAATTAAAAAAAAAAACATTTATTGGAAATTGCTTTCATTATGTCAAACTTGGTAAGCAATCTTGTTTTTAACTGTCTATAGACGTTCTGTCCATGTCAAACTTAGCAAACTCACTTAAGTCTGCTGAGATAACATAGTATGGTGATGTCGAAATTATCAAACTCAAAATGCGGAAAATATTTAAATTATTATAAATTTGTGAAACTAAATATTCAGGATTCTTTAACTCGACGACTATACAATATAGACTCTATAAAATATAAATATAATAATTTTCTGAAAAGGGTTAATTTCGAAAAAAACTAAAATATACAAATAATATCTAATTTTATAGTTTTGTAACCCAGTCAACCATCACAGAAGTTATGTCACAGTTATGTAACAGTTACATTAAAATGTCCGCCTCAAAATTGTCACAGTTACATAACAGTGATTGTG
>JAPYZR010002395.1:0-24734 GCA_030522945.1 Trichopria nigra
TTGCTGTGGCTCGCCTGTTGTCCGAATTGAGATCGTTTTTTGTAAACCTTTTCTGTTTGTATCAATAAAGACGAAATAAATAAATAAATAAAATATATACTGATATTTGTATATAGTGTATATTGCGTGTTACGTATTGTTCTATATTGTAGAATTTATATTATTCAATTAACAAATTGTTACTACACTATACCTATATTATACGCATAGTAATAATAGCATTTTTAATATTACATTTTTAATTTCTGTTCAAAATTTTTAAATCGTTCATTTTTATATTTTATTTTATTTTATTTTTTTTTTTTTTAATTTAAAAACAAAAACAAATGTAAATATTATATATTACATCTCTACATCGTTGTACATTCATTGTATTATTCCCGACTCCAAAACTGGCGAGTTTTCACAAACGACTGTCCCGATAATAGCCTGAAATAAAGCGTAAGTATAATAATTAATTACACCGTTTAAAATGCAAAAATATACCGAAACAGACATGCGATTCATATATACCTCACACATTTCCACTGCCATTGTGTGGTTCATCACACGGGCACAATATTCTTTAAAGTTGTCACACGTCAAGTGTTCCTAATAAATTTAGTGAATAAGTCATTAATCATACGTCTCATTATATTTATTTTATTATATATTTTTCGTAAAATCATATACTTTACTTCTTTTACGATTCTCATAACTGACTCTATGATGTAATCCATAAAATCGTGTCGCTGAAAAAAAAATGAAACTTATTTTACATACATTTCATGTTTATTTACCGATAAAAATATAATCTCCATCTTTTATTACCAAATTATCAATTTTCACCAAACTTTTTTTTCTATACATTGGCTTTAAATCAAATGATTTTTATACATTTTTATTATAAAATTATAATGTTATATAAATTATAAAATTCTCATGTTAAGGTGGTTCTAAAGTAGAACAGTTACCGACCGAGCTTTCCAACAATAAAAGTATAAATAAAAAATGATTGAAACATTTTTTCAAAATTTGGGCTTTGGAAGGGTGATTCCACAGAACACATATACAATTCTAAAAAAAATACCGCTGAAATTGGTACAAAATTAAACGAGAATTATCCAAAATAAATTTTTTTTTGTTGCTGGTAAGAGAAAATAATTTATTTCGAATTTTCCTCTTTTAATGTGGAATCAATGTCATAGATATTTTGTCAGGGATTGTATATGATGTGTAGAATCACCCTTCCAAAGCCCGAATTTTGAAAAAATGTTTCAATTCTTTTTTATTTAAACTTTTCCTGTTTTGAGGTTACGTCGGTAACTGCTCTACTTTAGAACCATCTTAAGGATGATTCTACTAAATTTATTTATATACATTTATTTATATACCTTTCCAAAGATGTAAAATAAAAACTTTCTAATAATTCTAATGAATATTACAATTATTAACTAACTAACATTTTTATATTAAACTATTAACCATGTATTATTTTGAGTAATATGAATCAATATTGTCGTCTATTGACTACTTTTAAATTTAGACTTTATATCATCATACAAATTTATATGCTAAAGTTTATGAAATTTTGTTAGTTTCAATATACTTACTATATGAAAATTAAATTCAAAACACCATTGTCCGATATTGCTTCAAGTAGAGATATAAAAATAGAATCAACCCAAAAAAATTACTCGTATGTAGATTATCTCGCATTAATCGCAATACAAGGCAATACAAATTAAATCGGAGTTAATTAGTTAACGACCATCAACAGGTAAATAGTCAATTTAGGTTCATTTTATTTTTATTTTCATTTTGAATTACAGAAACAGCATACGATAAACGATCTCGAGAGCATTTAAATAGTAATTTATAGTATGCAGAAAGTCGTAAACTGCGAGAGCGTTCCAATTGTAATCACAGCTAATGAATATGAACTAAAGTTAATGAATGACCATCAGCAGATAAACGCAGTCTGCTTTTATTTTTACATTTCCTATACAATTGTAAAGTAGCTATAGTAGGTTTTGCTACAAATCTAAGAACAATTTCAAACATTTCAAATTCTGAATGATTACAATAGACACGTAGTAATTATGTTCGTAACTGTAAGTGCATGCATATGAGTAAATATGGGACATTTAAAAATGAAAAACTTGAAATAAACTTACGAGAGCGTCGGTGAGATCCAAAAACGTCATAGAAGCAAGAGCGACCAAGAAGATGAGCGTTATGGAATAACGAGCCATGTCGAAAATATAATAAAGGCGTGGAGTATGTGTCACCACGAGTTGTACTACCGACGACTGTTATCCGGCGACAGTTTTTATGCTCACTGAAACTGTAATTCGCCTAGCTGGTCTAGATAATATTTACTCCATATTTTTTCAATTGATATAAATGTTACATTCCAAGTTTTATTCACTTTCGAAGAATTACACGTAATCGTTATTTCAGCGAATAAAAGACAGCTGATCGTTTAAATCGCAATTAATTAATTAATCGATATCGTCGAATCAATTTATATCCTATATCCATTTTCCATACCACGAACGAATTTCACATTAAATGTAATACATGTCTAATGTTCACACTGAGTTATCGCACTACAATCATTGCTTGGTTTTATCTGCATTGTGGATGGATGTAGCTTCATTTTATCAGTTATTCAAAGGAGAATATCAATATCAATGTAATACTTTACTTCACGAATAAATGGGTCATAATTTCTCAATAAGATAATATGTATATATTACAAACTGCGTCAGTATTAGTAAAAAATTTTTATTCATTGTAACAATATTGAATTTTTTAGGCCTTTCTACCACGAACATAATTCAGCACTCGAATACAATAAATGAAATGTAAAAAGTAATTCGTTGCATACAGTATCAATTATGAAACTGCAAGTCATGCATTTTTGTATAAATAATAATGCGAAAATGTACGTGACTGCGCATGTTCTCCAAAAAGGTCAGATAAATAAGTATGAATTTTTATTAAATAGCCTTTATATTTGAGCGAACAATAATATAACGTCATATTTAGATGACAAATACAGCACAATGTTCCAACTAAGCTCTCTGCTCGTTCAATTTGCGTAGCTTCTAGGAAACTTTCAAAATTGTTTCATGTAGTAAGTTCCCTGAGAGTTAAGTTAGCAATAAGCTTACACAAATTTGATTGTTTGCAAGTGCTTGGGAACTTATTTTGGTAACTCACGTGAAGCATATGCAAGAGTTCGCTCGAGGCTCCATTTAAGTTCTTCCAAAACTTCCATTATTATTTCCAAGGTAAAAAATGGACGATATAACAGCTTGTAATGTCCCTTATATACACCAGCTTACCGCGAGATAGAGAATGAAAAATTAGCTCTTGGCAAAATTTCCGGGAAAGCATTCTAAGATTTTGAATTATTTCTTCAATGTAATGAACTATATTTGGGACATTTATTTAAAAACGTTTTGTACATGAATGAAGAAAATCGCATCTGGCTTATAACAACATTAGTCATTCATTAATTTGAATAATTACATTTATTATTATTGTAAGAATAAAGTTAATCTTCGCGATTTTTTATTAAAAAAATATTACTTGTCACTTCTGGCAATTGATAAACTTTCAATAGTGAGAGTAGTTTAACTATTATTTTAACTTTGCAATTTTGGAATTATTTTATATGAATTAATAAGGTGGCTCAGAATTGCGTCTTAATTGGGCCTTTATCAATGAAATTGATAATTTTTTATTAGTCAGCAAATTAGAAAATTTTCACTTATTGCTTGACACTAATATTTAGTCAAATGTTGGTTTTTGTGTGATTTTGGATTAGTTTTATACGAATGAAGAATGCGGCTAATCATTTATTCATTGGGGTAAGGAGTTTACTGTTAGATTACATACTGTTTACTAATAATAAACTATCAGCTGCAACCGCTTGCAATATGGGGACCTATTTGAAACTGACGAAAAATTAAGCGGACATATTAATCGTTCATTAATGAGTAACATATATGTAGGTAATAAAACGTATTCAGAGCATTTCACTTATCGCTTGAAGCTATATTAGATGAAAGTACTCGTTGTAAACGTCAAAAAAGTTTTGTATAATGTAGAAAACTGCGGCTAATTCTTTTATTTTAATTTTCCGCATTTTTCTCTTCCTCTTATATTTGCACTTTATTTATTGTAAGTGAAATAAAATAAATATTTAACAAATGCATGTATACGATTTATCCGACATGCAAGTCTGCGATTTTCGATTTTCGATGTTATATGGCAATTGCGGGTCTTGTAATGTACAATGTACGTACCCTTATTCTGCGACATGAGCGTCGACGAACAAGTTCAAATGGCGAAAATAAGCACTAGAATTTCGGACCCTTAAGAAAACAGTGTAGAAAAAGAATAAGGTTTTAATCGTCTTTTAGCGATTTTTGTGTGCAAGTAAATTCTTGACGTTTTCTTCGGCACAACAAAAAAATATTCGCTTCGTACATGAAGGAGCAACCCGCACAGTTCTTTAATCAAAATTATTTATACATAATACGAGTTGGTGTCAGATTTTAATCAATTTTAACTATTATCAATTGAACAAATGGGGCTAACACTTGATAAATACATTTTTTTTATTTTAATAATGCTGTGCCTTTTAAAAAAAAAAAAAAAAAAAAAAAAAAAAAAAAAAAAAAACTATCGTATGACGTGATTATTACGCTTTTTAATAATTTCGGTTAATTTCTGTATTTTTACTTTTTCACTAGTATCTGTTTTTTTTATAACTATTCTACGATTAAAAATTCGCCGTTTTATTTAATTTTTATTTTGTCAGTATCACATTAACTTTCGTCATACAAAATTTATAACCATTTTCGTTCGGTTATTTTACAATATTCTTGGCATGTTCGAACCGTATCGTAATCCGTAGTCAAATGTTATTTTTTTTTTTTTTTTTTTTTTTTTTTTTTTTTTTTTTTTTTTTTTTTTTTTTTTTTTTTTTTTTTTTTTTTTTTTTTTTTTTTTTTTTTTTTTATAATTAATTCTCATACTGATTTGCCGTTTTTCTCATGCAATGATAAGACAGTTTGGGGTTAGTAGTCAATTGTTCGATCAATATCGAATGATAGCTCATCGTCTATGCGCATTTTTTATTTTGATTCGACCCGTTCAATAATAATTTAATTGTACGATTTGGCGACATAATCCTATTGGCTAACTTTAATGCTAAATAATTTGAAAACTCTACCTTTCCGGAAATTTTGCCAAGGGAATTAACATACGGTCTAATTTTTCTTTCTCTATCTCGTGGTAAACGGGGGTATAATTACACCATAATTACACCATATGCACAAATAAATTAAGTATAAATAATAATAATAAGATAAATATGTAAATCGAATAAAAATATTCTCCGTAAATAAGGTCGTAAATAAGGTCATAGAAACAATAACGAATAGTTGATACAAGACCTGGGACGCTTTTTTGTGGTGCATAACAACGATACGTTGAATACAAAATTCTTATTAAATTTTAATATATTTAATTATCTACTATTATCTACCTACTATTTTAGTAAAGAACAACAAGCAAATACTCATACAACAAGGGTTCACTAATACACATCATATATATCATTTTATAGAAGTATAATCAATGTATAGTTTTAAATCTAAAAAAAATCATATTTACAAGATACGTCCCCGTTATCCTTATCATTGACATTAATCGATCCCACTATATATCGTCATTATTATCGTTACCGTCATCATTACTCAGCAAACACAACTATGTAACATTTATGTAACAAGTAACGATTATATAAATGTTACATTACCGTTGCTGTTTGTGTTTTCAGGGTAATACCACCATAACCTCCGCACCCTTATATTCGTTTAAATCTGTCTCAACATAATTTAACTCCATTGGAATAACATACACGAAGAACTGTGTTTATATAAAGGAGGCTTTTTGAGTAAATGTAATTTCCATTCATTATTACAATTCGCATATATATATATATATATATATATGCCAATGTAATGCAATATTTATACCAGTGACATCATTTACTATCGGTCATACTCCGAGACGCTCCCATCATGCAATATCTATGTTTGCATAATCGCTACAATTATCGATAAACTGTTAGTAATCGTAAGAAGTGCATCGATCAGGAATCATAGTGTGTTATCTTATTATATATAGATCTAAAAGATTTGCAGATTTCAGAATAAGTGCAAATGAAAAAATCTTTGGCAGGACATTTTTGTGTTTTTTTTTTTTTCTTCTTTTTTATTTGTGATTTGATCACACTAGTATTTACTTCGCCTGACGCAAGACGGGGGAAGTATTGATTCGAATTTACCAACAAAAATTTTTTCGATTCTTCGATTTTGGGAATTTTTTGGTGGAAATCTATTCGACCGATTTTTAAAATTAACCACTCATTCTCTTCGTCTATTCCTGGACAACATGAAGCTTTTAGCATTATTTTTTTTCGTCGATATTATTTTTGGTTTAAAGTGGGTTCGTCTGGATTATAATACGAATCCTCTGAATTCACTTCCAATCCTTTTTAGATTGTTGATGGGTAAGTTTTGAGTGATTGAAATAATATTACTTACAAAATGTGAGAGAACAATAACCTCTATCCCAGCAAAGGAAAATAGATAAAAATGGATTAAATAGAATTAATTCCATCACTAGCGAATACCTAACTTTGAACAATTCGAATCCATTTTAATGCCCAATGCATTCGCATCCGGGAACCGGAATTGAAGCATGAAAATTTATATAGATTTCAATCCAGAAAAAAAGTTGGATTTTATAGCTTGAACTGTGAATGCCATTATAATCAGAATTTTGAATAGGAAATGCATAACTTTCATGCAATTTAATCCAGAAAAAAGGTTAGGTATAAAAATCGATTTTTCGATCCAGCGGGCGTAAATAATGTCAATTTTGACTGAATACAAAAAAAGTTTTTGTATAAAATAAGAACTTCCAATACCACGTAATTCATAATTCTGAATAGGAAAATGCATATTTTAATTCATTTCAAATAAATAGGAATAATTCCTCACGAAAATTTTTTTCTGCGATACTTTCGTTTATTCCTTTCAATTGCAAGAATAATTATAAAATAAATTTAGGTTTAAAAATCTCCCGATTAAAGCCTGATTTCCGCAGGATCTCTCATTTCTTTACAGTCTTTCGGCAAAATTGCAGAGACGCGGAAGAAAAATTAAAGAATTTACCTATGAATTATTCAGTCCATTTTAATGTCAAAATTAGTATTGATCGCGTTTTATTCGAATTACCGAATTGAAATGCATTCATGTATGTAAAATTGAATTTATTTCTATTCATTTTCCTGGATTCAAGTTTACGTATACCTATTGAATAGATTAAAATTTTGAATCCATTTTAATGCATTTTCGTTTGCTGGATAAACCTCGACGTTTTGAAGGTTTCGATTTTTCATTGAGCGTTGCGATAGCGCGGGGGTTCAAGTTTCGAGGTCAATGTTTCGCATAAAAATTGCGCTCTCAGACCTAAAGGCGGTGCGGAAATTGCTAATAAATATTCATGTTATTAATTATGGACACGTCACATCATTTGCGCCAGTAAGAGCGCCATATAATCATATGCTAAAACTAACACTGTCACTTACTATATATTATATATTCTCTACAACTATATTAAATACGACATACATATATGGCCGCGGTTTCGGAGTGGATTCTTATTAAGATCCCGAGATCCGTATGCGTCGCGCAGTGCGAGAGCTCTGGACTTATTTTATTTCCACGTGTAGAAATAAGTAAACCTCCAAAATCTTATAAGAAATGACTGTGAATTTTGCCCAAAAAAAGCCTTGATCATCCTGAAATATGATTCGCTAATTCACGATCGACGAGTTGTCAATAATTTAGTCCCGGTGTATATAATAATAATACATTGAAAAAAATTTGTTATTTTCAAGTAAATATTTACTTGAATTAAGAAAATGTTTACTTCTTTTTAGTAAATATTACTTAATTCAAGAAAATCTTTTCTTAATTCAAGTAAATTAATATTGAAACTAACAAATTTTTTATTCAGTGAATTAGAAAAATACATGAAATAAATAATGTATATTTTTCAAATTATATACTTTATTTACTACATAATAATGATATCTGTTAAAGCGCACAAATAATATAAGCAGGAAGAAACTATACATATATATACCCTTATGCGGTTATAAACTCATTGAGGTAATTTACGAACAAGAGCAATATATAAGTAAAGTGCACGTATGTCGGTGCACGTGCACTCAGGCCTCGCGTATATGACATGTATTTAACACTGCATCATCATCGCTCGGCGTGCGAAAGCTTCGAAACGTAAATCTGAGAGTGCGGGAATGCTATGGAACACGAACTGCGATTATCAAGGTTCAGACGGTTCAGACAGAAGTCTGAAAGTTGGAGGGAATGGCGCGAACTGTCACGTGACGCGTTACATGTGATCGTGATGCCAAAAAATACGTGCAAAAAATACTGATAATATAACGGCTGGTGGTAACATGACAGAAGCGACGAGCCGATGACGCCAGGCTTTTCCAGTAGACGTCAGGAGGTCAAAACGTTTTCAATCCGCTCGTGTCAACGCGATTACGTATACATATATGTGCGCATAAACTTTGTATTTGCACATGTAGCGACGTTCAATGCGAAGTACATGTATATAGGTTTACAAAATAATCACCGACAAAAGTGAAGGAAACCAAGTGCCAAAAGTGCAACAGTGAATTTTGTAAATATATCTAGAGTTGAAAATAGCGGATATATTATCGCAAGGATACACTCGGAGCGTCGCGATTGCACGTACAGATTACGATTTGCGACTGTCGCCTGTGTGTATATACTCACACTATCTCTGGTGTGCACATACACCACATGCACACATACGCACTGTATATAGGTAGCCAACATCCGCCGAAAAGAGCCGACACTGTCCGAGTCAATCGAGTGCTCGATTCGGATTTCCGAATTCGTTTCGATTTACAATTCACGTAACAACATGGGAGGATGGGAGTGAAAACCTTTATTTCAACAAAATTTTCGGTTTAGCCCGCCTCAGGGTAACGTCGGTATCGCTGGTAAATTAAGCGGTACGCGGACGCTATGGGCTATGACATCGATTGGATTATTCCAAAGCTAAGAAACCCAACAAGGCTTTGGAACTTTGCTAGCAACATAACCTTCGTTGCTGTTGGGATTTTTTCAAAAATCCTAATAGGTAAAATAAGCATATCTTGCTAACCCTCATCGTTTCTTCTTATACAGACAATTCGACAGTTTTTTTCCTGCTTACTTCGCGTATTGTCATAAATCTGTTTAAAATTAACCACATAGTAAAATGAATGGAAAGTGCATTAGTTTTTGAAGGTATGTTTTTATGCTTTACATTTTAGATTGGTTGAACAAAACTACAGTCTATAACAAACACATAATAGAAAAAGCTCTGGGATCGAGACCGAAGAATGTTCCTTTAATTACGGTTTCAAATCATCACAGTTGTTTCGACGACCCAGGTGCATGGGGTAAGTTGTTGAAGAGAAATTAACCATTTAAAATAAGCAAAAAGAAAAGCTTTATTAAAAAGCACGTTCTAAATATCATGGAATAATTAATATTTATATAGAGTTTTGAATAATATAAATTTATTACAGAAAAAAAAATTATATTCTTTTAGCGACTTTAAAATTCAAGTACCTGTTGAATCGCAAAATAATGCGTTGGTCTTTAGCAGCACATGACATTTGTTTTACAAATGTTTGGCATTCTTATTTCTTCATGTTAGGCAAGTGCGTTCCAGTTGTAAGAGGAAAAGGAATTTACCAGGAAGCTATGGATTTTTGCATCGAAAAACTATCCTGCGGAGATTGGGTTCACGTATTTCCCGAAGGCAAAGTTAACATGCTCAAAGAAAATATAAGGTAATTTTGGCAATGCACATATAATATGTAAATAATGTTTAAATTTTTACTTTAAGAAAATTAAAAAATTCAAGTGTTTACAAAAAAAAAATAAGAAAAGTAAAATATGATTATAATAACGATTTGTATTTTATAGACTAAAATGGGGCATTGCACGGTTAATACTAGAATCTCCCGTAGTGCCAATGGTGGTACCTGTTTGTCATCTTGGTATGGATCAAGTACTTCCGAATGAACCACCTTATATATTAAAAACAAGACAAAAAGTTACTTTAAATTATGGGGAACCAATTGATTTTAGTCAAATGTTGACTGATTTGAAGAAAGCTAATGTCAGTGATGTAGACGCTAGGATAGCTATAACAAATCGAATCCAAGATGAATTATATAGGTATTTATCGAAAAAATGATTAACATTTTCAATAATTTGTTAGTTTTTCTCATCACTACATATATAGAAAATAAAAGAAATAGATTTTGAAAAACAAATATTGAAATTTATCAAAACATTTATTCCAGATTAAAAGATGTTACGGAGGAACTTCATAGGAAACTCTGACGACAGAGCTGGGGCTCTTGCCAATAATCTCTAGCCAAAAAATAAGGGATACGACGTAACCCTTGTGAATAATAGTGCCGAATCGCCAATTGAAACGAAACTTTATTACTTTAGATAAAGTAGTCTTATACCACAGGAAAATCTAGGTGAATCAACGAAATTGAAATTTTTATCTATTTTTATACCAATTGTACCATACTTTAAATAAGTCCAAAGATTGGAATTTACACCATCTTTGTAGGATTACAGAAAAATTCAGTAATGTTAATGTACAGTTGAGAAATGGTACAACCCTCCATGTTGCTGCAACTTCTCTTTTTGATCAAAATTATGCGTGCCTGATTATACAATTATATTCTTCGATCCTCCAATACTTGTACATATATTTGTATGTATATCCATGCATCTTCAATCGTGCCAAGTTTTTACCATTGCAATTGAATTATTTTATTATATATATATATTTAAAAAAAATATATGTAAACAAATATATATATATATATATATATATTTATATTTATATATATAGTTTATTTATATATATATATATATATTTCAAACCTACAACTGTTATAAAAATAACCTTAAACTACAGAATCAAACTCGTTTTAAGCAGAGTACAAAAGAACTGGTCCCATGATTTTTGTATCATGATGTAAATATAAAATTAGTAAAACAATACTGGAGTTTGCATCGTTGTTGTTTAATGAAAAATCATCGACTATTGTTCATTACATCATTTCTTTTTTTTTTTCATTACTCTTTAAATAAGTGGTGAAATGATTTAATCTAAATTAATCTAAAATTTATCAATCTAAGAAAATATAAGAAATATTAAATTATTGAAAACTAGATGAAGCAAATGGTATGAATACATTACACTCCAACGATGAGAATTTCAATGTGATAATTAGCGAAATTATCTAATATTTATTGATATTGTATTATACTGTAGATTTTGATAAAAAAATCTTGACTATGAATAAGAAAAGCGTCGTTTAGTTAAAATAATTATAATTTATCTGCTTGAAAGTAGTAATTTTTCAGGATTACAGGTCTAATATGATAGTCAACTTAATGTGTATAGGAAAACTGCAAATTTTTTATTGTAAAACAAAAGAAAAGAACAAAATGTATTTGTAAGTATATATATATATATATATATATATATATTAGGGTGATCGTAAATGCTGAAGTAGTGCAAAAACAATGTGTGTTCAATCAATCCCTGCATGAGGACCATATACAATAAAACCATATCACATATGAGTCGCCTATATACAAATTTAAGCACATTTGGGCCACTTGTTAATTTTCTTCTAATTTTCTAATCTTGATTATTCATGCAGGGATTGATTTAACATGCATGAAAAATTAAAAAATTGCCATATTTGCAATTGCCCTGTTTTATATGCATATACTAAATCTTGTCATCTGTATAATTTTTAACAACGTACATCATTGATACAATTTTTGCCTAAAAAATCAAAGAATACTCGTGATTAAAAATAATTACGATTTTAAGGAGTATTCTTATATGTTTTAGACCTACATTTTTGGAATTTTAATAAATAATAATGGACCCTTACCACTTTATAACAAATCATAAATGTTTTATTTCATTTACAAATTATAAATGTAATTGCCAAAGACAAGACGTATGACAAACATGGCTGTAACAACATACAAAACATTTCAGACTAAATATATATCTACGTATTGTCTAAATACTCGTATAAATAATGATTCCTGCTTATTATAGCCAGTTTTTTTCGAGAACTAATCCTACAATCTTTCAAAAAATAAGGTATTTATGTATAAGGATTAATAAATTAAACAAATTTTCGTAATAAAACATTTCTTTTCGAAGCAGTACTCGACAGGAGCACCGAACTAAGCGCTTAGTACAAATTATAAATCTCTGGTATATTCTAAAGGTTAAAGAACAAACATTCTTCATTAAAAAGAGTCGATAGCGAATAAAAGAACATTACAACTATTAGTTATAAATCTCGAGCACTTTTGATTTCAATAAAGACAGATAAGAAACGAAAAACGCATTTAAGTCATAATCACGAATCGTTATTTCATCTTATAAATTGAGCATTGGGTCATAGTGATACCTGTTTTTATCATTTATAACACAGACATTTTTTCGCGAAAGCTGTGATGAAGTTATACAAAATGTGAAAGTAATCAAATAAATTCAGAACAAAATAATGTAAAACTTAAAATCTTTTTTTAATTGACTAATAAAACTACTTGTAAATTATCTAAAGAATTTAAACATTCCGTTTCATTTTAACAGTTCCAAGTTGCTCTTGCGAGAAAATGTCGAAAATACGACATTTTTTAGACCTATAACTTCCAACTGTAATATTGATTTTTTTGTTTATTTCCTTATCTGTGTATCTGATAGGTATAAAATAATACAATCGCAAAAGAAAAAATAACTTAAAAATGATTCACGATTATGAAAAATCTATATAATTTTTTAACTGCAATGTCATTATCTCTCACTCAGCTTCAAAGATCACGAAAATCCAAAGGAAGAGTCATTAGATCTAAAAAAAAATTTGATTTAAAGTCTTGTTTCATACTATTTGGAAGATACAATCTTATTAATACATAGGTAACATTCGGCCTTTTATTCACACATTTTAAATGTATACTCCTTTCATAATAATATACTATAAACAATGTACGCATTTTGTTATTTAATATTCGTCATATATTTGTACATAGATTTTAAAGAAACATTGCACAGTTTTCGGCGGCCATACCAATTCTCATCTTCCAAGGCCCCTGTTAAACAGCTGGCTGGAAAATCTAGCTATATACTGTACGCAATATCAGAGAGTAATTATTACTACTCAGTGGTAATATATTACATCGTTTAAAGGTCCGAAATGTAACCACTATTCAAGTTTGGCCTATGTACATAAAAAAGTCTCCCCTACCATTTTATCTATCTCCATGATTGAATGACATTTTCTAAATATTTCAAAATTTTTAAAAATGATTTAATTAGTTTATTACCTTAAATTTAGATCTTGGTATTCCAAATAAATACCTCTACTATATAATAAGCTGTTGATTGATATGTCTATGATATCGATTTTATTCACCAATGGAATTACCGAATGAGTAATTTCATCAGCGAATAAAATCAACAAGACAACCTAGAAAAATATCGAGAAATCGATTTTCTTAATTTATATCAATGAACTGAATTTTTACTTTTTTATCATGTTTGTATCATTCGCACACAGTGGTTACAGAAATCGTGTGTACACTTCAGTAAAATATAATTACATAAGTGTACAAAACGTAATAAATAAAATCTTAGCAACCAGCGCTTATGTATCTGTTGTGCACAAAAATGTGCAACAGAATAGTCAAAATTACTTCAATTATAAGCAAATTGCAATATAGTACAAACAATATCACTGCATTTTCTATTATTACATCATAATCTCATATTACAAACATTAGTTTGAATTTGACAGCAATTCTGGCTTGAAAAGCACATGCTATATCTGCGTGGGATTAAAAGACCACACATGGAATTACTGGCATCGCACTATTAATGTACCATGAGAAAATTGAGGCAGACAATATCTAATGGAGCTTTTTACATCGATGAAATAGTTATTGGTATGATCTAAATTTGGAATGTTAATTATACTAAATGTAGATTTATTTAATAATAGATAACGTCAATGGATGCCATTGATGACTTTACGGAGTTTTGTTTTGTCGAACATGCTGATACTTCCGAGTAGTGCGGCACGTTCAACCGTAGGTGAAGCTACGGCCGCTTTTGGTGCAGATACGTTACTCGAAGCAGGTAGCATCGGGGGTGGTGCTGGGCACGTACTTTTTAGTGGTTTTGCACTAGATCGAAATTCCATGGAACCTAGAAAAATAAAATTCAATTAATAAAATCTATGAATCTAAATTTGTCCATGCATCAATTTTGTTCATGCATTCGTGCCGATCACTACCATATCATATAATAATAATTAATAATAATGTACGTTATTGACGGGAATAAGATAAAATAACATTCGTTTTACCTACTATAATATTTTACAAGTAATAAAAATTATTAATCTCTTATTATGCACATAAGTAAATTGTGTAATGTACATTTGACATTTACTGTAGTATGCACTTTTAAGCAAATTTAACAAATATATAAATAAAACATAATGCTACTACAATAACTAATTTTAAAAATTAAAATTCTACTATAGATATAAAAGAGAACACCAACAACAGCAGCATCGATGAATCTGTTACTCATGACCTACGTGGAATCATCGATCGCAGTAAGCACCATCAACTTTTGTGTCCAGCTGCTTGTAAGTTTTATTAATCAAGTCTCATTGTTAATATTGCATAGTATAAAAAGTGATATGGACAGCATACCATGTGATGGTGGAGTTAATGTACCAACACTTGTAACCGTGGAAGTACTAGTAGGACTATCGGATCTCTCAGAACTCTTTCCATTTACTTGTTTAGTTCCATTGGCACTGACTTGTTGAGCCATTTTTTGTTCCTGGGCTAATTTCTGTTCTTTCTTCTAAAATAATTCATTTAAGAAACTTCATTTATTTATTTTATTTAAAAGCCATTTATAAAAATATTTCTAATGATTTCTTATTTCTTATTTATCTCAACTAGAAATTATTATACGAGTACATTTGTACACAGCTTTCTGGTTTATTTACCTTTGTTCTAGAAAGATCTCACTTTATTAGAACAAGTATATATAATATGCTCAGTAGTTTTTTTACAGAGTTCAAAGCTTCAACTTTATCAATGGAGACTGGTTATTATAAAATTAAAGGAAGTCTTTTGGTAGTGAAATCGTAAAGAAATTAATGCATGGTGGGTGACAATAATTTTTTATATTCATGCATTCGTAAGTTTCAAGTGATTAATAAAGTTTTACCCATGAACTTAATAATAAAATGTTTTCCCAATACTGATTTTCATTAGAAAAATACTACTTTCAAGTGGTATTAAAAAAAGAGATTAAAAAAAAAGGTTTGCAGCAATTACAATAAATTGGTAACTTAAAAATAAAATCATATTTTTGCAAGCTCTTGAAAGATTTTGTTATTTCTAAAGGGTGATGAAGTTGGATTAATAAAATTTATTTGTTCTTATTTACCAATTTCTGCTTTCGCTTCTTCATTTCTTCCTCAGAGCTCATTAATTCTTGAACTTTGACAAGCCTTTTTTGATGACGAGCAATCTTCTGTTCATCTTTCAGTCTTGTTTCTGCCTTAATTATGGCATCTCGTAGAGCATCCTTTAAATGGCTGTTCAGTTTAAAATGTGGCCTTTCAACTGAGCTGGCATTTGAAAAAGCATTTTTCCTTGCTACTTCAAAAAATGGATGCTCCATTAAGTTAGCGACTGTTGGTAAGTCTTGTTTAAGAGCTTCATGAGAGAGTATAACTTCTAAAAGATTTTTTAATTTTGGATCACAGCTCGATAATTCAGAGCCTTCAATCGTTGCTTCTAACAACGGCCTTCCAAAAGTCATTTCATACAGAACATGTCCAAAAGCATATACATCCACTTGAGTCTGTGCAAAAATATAAGTATGTTACTAAATACAAACAATACAAATAATGTATATAATTTGATACTTTCACTCCTTTCACAAACACAACAAAACTTAATCTTTTAATAAACTATTATCTTACTGTAGCATGTAGCTTTCTTCTTTGAATAACATAAGGTCGATAGAATGCTGGTAATCCTAATAATCCATTTTCTATGTCCAATAATTTAGCTCCTGATTGAGTTAAGAGAACATTGCCAGTATTCAAGTGTCCGTAAGGCAAACCTTTCTCATGCAGAAAACTCAAGGCTTCTAAAATCTAAAATTCATTTTGAATTACCCAAAGATAAATTTTATATTATATTTTTCAGTATATTAGAACATAAATAAATTATAAAGTTGTACCTGATAAGCATATGTGGCAATTTCTGTTGCTGCTAATGACTTTGTTTGCTTTGGATTTCCATATTTTTTTATGAACGGTTGTTTAGGCTTTGAATTGCATAAAACGTCTCGTAATGTTCCTTCTGGGTGAAAGTTACGAATAGTCAGAGCACCATTGTCAGTTACATGTTGATGAACAATTGGTTCTATGTGATTGTGTTTCAAAGTTCCAAGACATTTGAACACTCCTTGTAAATCTTTTTCCTGCAAATGTTTATCTGGTCCGAACTCTACCCATGCAAGCAACAACTCTTGCTTAGGATTTTGTTTGCTTTTCACTGTATAATAATGCTTTCTCAACCGCCATCCCATATCTGGGATAGCTTTACCAACCTCATAATTTGCATCACTCCGTAAAGCTAAGGATACTTGCTGAAGTGCTATTTCTAAAATAAATTGTGTATTTCAATATTTGTATCACATGAAAAAAATCATAATAATTTTTAATTTTAGAAAACATTTTTGTGATTTATTGTGATTTATTTTATATATGGTCAATCTATGTTAAAACGTAAAACTATTTATAAAAAATTATAATTCATTTCTAAACAATAAAAGTACACAAATAAACAGATTAATTTATTAATTTATTTTTATTGTTATTAATGTAATGCTTAATAAAAAAAAAAAAAAAAAAAAAACAGATTAATTTTAAGAATAATAAAATTATATTTAGATATATTTTTAAAATTCTATAAGAATCTGCATAAATTCATTTTACACATAATAAAAGTGTAACACTCCAAAACTTTTTAAGGATTTAAAATGCTTAATAAGTGTTTAAGAAATAACTGAAGTATTTGACAGAAATAGATTAAAACATTTTCAAATTTTCGTATTTAATATTATATACGTACCATGGAGAGGGGCTGTATAATTTTCGGGGTCTAGGAATTTTTTCATGGGCAGTGACGATGCCAAAATAGGATTCATTAGTATATTGTTTAGAAAATTCTGTAACAAACAATATGATTTTAAGATATATTTAATCACACTCTTTTTCATTCTACACTAATAAGCTTTATAAATTAATCAAAAAATGTCGTCATGGCTCTGAAAAGATTGAAAATAATAAATAATTATTTAATTAATAATATATGGCATAACAGACTGGAAAATAGTACATAAGCGTTTAAAAATTGCAAGTGCAATAAAAGAATGCAAAATAAAAATGTATATAAAATATGATTTCAGAACCACAACCCAGATGAAGTATTCAAGACGAGACACTCTGACAGAACAACAATAAATGCCAATTAGGATAAAAGTTTTTAATATTCTTAACTAATTGTAATGTCAGTGTGTAATACAAATTCTGTTTTATAATACATCATATTATGTATAAAAATATTTTGTGAGGATGAATGGAAATGAAATGAAGAAACTTTATAAAGATTATATAATTCAATAAATAATAAAAATTTGTAATCCATTTACGCTTACTTTTATATACATACAGGGGGGACAATTTATCTGAAGATATTGAAATATCTCGAGAACTATGCATGGCATGGAAAAAGATATATGCAATGAAAATGGTTTGTTTCGAATTCAATGACACCAAACGCGATCACCCTCATCCGTCCCGGGAGGGGACATAAAAATCTAAATGGGATCTCCAGAAAAAGTACGCCAATTTTAGTTATGAGTTTTTTTTTCATTTTGGTTCGTAGATGGCGCTGTAATCGACAAAAATCAAAATGGGTAAAAAATCGTTGAATATTTGGAATATCCCATTTGAGATTTTTAGAAATGCTATTCAATGATACCATAATTGACCCTCCACCCCCACTTCCTCGGAATGGCCGAGGGAATTATTTCAAAATGTGCATTACTGATATGGGAAACCCTTATTTTATACGAAATGTTGGTTCTTCATTAATTTGATATTATTGTTGTAATATCTTTCACAGATGACGCTACAACGGAAAGTAGTTAGAAAAAATTATTGGTTTGGTCATCAATGAATCAAATCATAATTTTAGTGTTACTCGCAGGAACAACGATGTGGACGTAATATTTTTCTAGTATCAGGTGCTTGCTTTATGTGAGGAAACTCCATTACCTGCGTTGTAATACTTCCGACAAATCGAACAGAGGGCTGCTCGATGACATCACTGCCCTGGTAAATAAAGTGGATAGAATCGTATAGAATCGGATTCCAATTCTATCCGGATGTTTAAAGAAACTGAATGAAATGTATATAGAAAATGTATCCATTTCTATTCCAGTAAACGAAAATGGGTTAAAAGGGATTAATGTGTCAAAAAGGGGATTAAAACTGTTCGAGCAACATTTTGATTGGCCGATATAAGCCAATGACGTAATTTTTCTAACGGTTTTTAATTCCTTTTTTGACACTTTAATCCCGTTTAATGCATTTTCATTTACTGGGATCAGTTTCTTTAAAATCCGGATAGAATTGAAATCCGATTCTATACGACGATTCTATCCACTTTTTTACCAGGGTGTGCAACGGAAAAAATTTGGGGGTGCTGCAGCTCACCCAAAAAGGGGAGAACAATAAGCTGCCAAAAAGTAACGTAGAAGAATAAATTGCGATTAGAGGTCGAGTGCTGCAGAAGAAATCCGTTTTAGTTATATATACTTGCTTTCTTATATCATTAAATAATGTTCTGCAGAATGTGTCGAAAGTCAAATTAATTACATAAATATTTAGATTAAAGATTAGATTAGAATCGGTGGTGTATATCCGTCACTTTAGGCGTCTTCCTGATGGCGTTTCATTGTGTAAATATTTAAATCTGATCAAATTATTTATGCATTTATTTTATATAAATATTTATGAAAATATTTCTATAACTACAAATATATGCCATACTTTTTATAACGATAAAATGAAACAAGATCAATAATTAGAACGATGTTTTTCTTCAGCACCCTAGATTTTTGGTCGTAATTTACGAATTTACATACAAAAATTTTTATATTTCGTCTTAACTTATAGATTCGATTCGTTTTTGAGATATATATATATTCATACTAAAATAGTGATATAAGGGCATGGCCCAAAAATCTATTAATGTAAAATGTAAAATGACTATTCATTTCCACAACCCGCGTTGTTTATATACTCATGCCTTCTCCAATATACAAGTATGAAAATAAAGACCAAGTTATCGCGAACATGACCTGTATTTGGATTATTCATTCTTGAATACTTAGAAATTTTGAAAACGGTTTAATAATACATCGAGTACCAATCTGACTGATTTGCAACGAAACAATCAATTAATTCGAAACTATAAACATGTGAGATTGTATTATTTAAAGGACGACCATATAATAATGTATTAATAATATACACTCTCCCTCATTTCGCGCGCGCGCGCGAGCGTGTGTGTCTGCGCGCGTGTGTGTGTGTGTGTGTGTGTAAAGTTTGTATGATGTGCGTGGTTGAATGATCAAATTTAATATTGTCTTCCATTGTCGATGGAGGGGAGAAGTTTTGAAAATGTTCATTTTCAATTACATATATATAATATATAAAAAAGCATATTAATACACGTGAAAATAAAAATTACTATACATTTATAAATTAATACGTTTATAAAATTTTGGCACTCTGAGCGGCTGCAGTTACGAATCGTATACAGTTAATGAGGCTCGAACGGCTGTATGTCTTCAATCTTGCGAGCGAAGCCCGCCGCGGGTCCAAGGGGCGGAGCCCCCTGTGGGGTTGGCGGCCGAAGGCGCTTTGAAAAATTTGAAAATATGCATATATAGGCCTGTATTATTAAGCTCGAGTATTCGACGCTCATTTCCAGAACCCCGAAAATTTTGTCAGATTTCGCGTATCTCTTATTACCGTTATCGAAATATTTCACAGTTCTCGAGATATTTCAATGTCTTCAGATAAATCACCCACCCTTTATAATGAATATATATATATAATAAACATATATGAAAATGAAATCATTGGAGGCATATGCAAATTTGCAGTGTTCGAAATGTAAATAATTGTACTTGTAAATAGGTAAATTAAGCTTTTATAGAAAACAAAAACATAAAACTGATGTTATTAATCAGTTTTAACAGGTATATCGAAAAATCTGTTAGTGACAAACACAAAGAAACCAAAACATAAAGAATTAGTTTTTCAAGGCCAAGTCACAAAATTATTAAACATAAAATGATATAACTTATTAAACAAACAAGAATAAAATAAGTATGACAAAAGCTGTTTGGAAATGGAAATAACTTCAATTTATTGGTGAAAATTACACTAACCAAATACCCGGATAGCACAACAATAGATACGTCCACTTTTTTTCAAATAAGTTTGAGCTCTCTCTATCTAAGTACTGATTTTTTTTTTATTTTACAGTGAAAATTCTGTTGCACAGTGAACATGCGTGTGTTACAACTTTTTCATGCTATAATATAATATACAGTAAACATAAAGCAGACACATTCGAAGCTGAGTCTTGAGTAGCTCTATAAAAAGCAAAATTAAAACAAATAGCAACATAATTACATGATAAAAATGCTTCAAAAAACTCAAATTTTAGCTACTGTAAAAGCAATTCTTGTAATAAATTGTTTTACTATGATTCAATCATGATTACTTGACTTCAATTATTATTAATTCATCAGTGAAATATACTGACTATGTATCTTATTATTCTGAACAATTGTTAGATTATAAAAAAATTTCATTTATTGAACCTTACCAAAATTGAGCAAGTTAGGTTTAATGGGCAAACACTAAATTAAAGTTATAATTAAATGGGCAACAATATTTATAAAAATTATGTATAAAATATGTATCCTTCTAGTCTATAATCTAGAAACTAAACGATGTAAAAATTATTTCCAATGATTATTCCAACCTGTAGAGCCACTTGTCGCTGAGCTATGAAATCGGGTTCCAGATTACCAATGATCCTTTTCGGTGGCAATGATAGATTGAGACCAGATGAAGATAAAGCTCCATTAAGTTGCACAAAGTCATTGTAACGCCGACAAACTCGCCATGATCTTTCTGGAAGAGGACCTCTTTGTGTTCTAATCACGTATTCCTGAAATAATAATAATAATAATACATATTTATTAACAGGTGGAACCCACAGTATTCTGTAATTGCAGAACTAAATATTTAATCTTATTGAATGCATGATGTTATTAATAAACTTTATCAATTACAAATTTTATCATCGTCTTGACATAAAGATATAAGAAAACAAGCAACATCTTTTTTCAAATAAAAAAAAAAAATTATTATATTTCAAAAGAAAAATTAATAAATAACAGAAAATAATAATGCAATATGCATTTACTTAAAAAGTTCCATGAAGACATATAACGAAGTGATAATACAGTAAATTGTACTATAGACCATAGTGTTTATATTATTGATTGTAAGTACATAAGTTAAATTGAAATTTTAGATAAAGCGAACTAAACAAGCAATGATAAGAATATAATAAAAAATGAATTAAAGTCTTTGGAAAATGGTGATTATACCGTGTGACTTTCGATTGTCCTTGCATTTTCGATGACACTTGTCAGCTTCTCTGTATCATCTAGGAGCACTTTATTTATATATCTTTTTTCAAAAAGAGCCATTGATTATTAATCGAAATGATGGCTGGGTCCGTCTGGACCGAGCAGCGAGTTTTTGTCGCGTAATTTCCACGCGGCGCCATATAGGTATGACGCCCCACAAATTCATCTCAACATGCGGGATTCACAAAAGATGAAGTTTTGCACTCTGCATCTGTCTTTGCACTTTGCACTTGCTAATACCCACGCATTTCACTAACTACGATGTCTTCACTCTATCCATAAAACAACATTGGAGGGAAAAGTTATTACTCCGCGTAAAGAATCACAACATGGAAAGTTCCGTACGTCGAAGTGAAACTGATGTAATCCTAATCGTAAAGACTAATCCTCTACTAATCTCTGAATTCTAAGCTATATGTCACAATGCATATGTATATATGTAATATAAATGTTCATTACGTGTTCGATTGACAACTTATTGTTGTGTGACTTCCGACTTCTGACAGTTCTGACTAGTTCTGACTTCTCATCGCAGTGTATAGTACGTGTAGCATGCCTATCATGCCTATATACATACATACAGGTATACCATGTATGCATATGTACGACCAGTACGACCGTGATCACCGTGATGTATATGCATACATGTACTTATATGTATACATACGTGTACTTTTATAGTTTGAGGGCGCATTTTAAATGCTTTCTTTCCACGAAAATTCAATTTATGTTTTGTATGACGGTTCTTGCGAATCTGTGATTAGATATTGCATTTAAAATATGTTTACAATAGCGATACACATATATATATACAAACGTATACAATTTCTAGTGATTTTCAGAAATGTCGCATGCAGAATTGCAGATCGACCCATACATATGTATATACATATATACGACAACCTGGTTATTAATCTGTGACCTGGTATCGTATACAGATATTTCTAAAAATCACTAGAAATTACATACGTTTGTATATCTTACATATCTAAACCAGAGATTAGTATAGGTCTAAACGGTCTAAACTTTAAACATATGTATATCATATGCAGTATACCTATATATATATATATATACAGGGTGTGCCATATTTTAATCGATCCACCCAAATATCTTAAAAAGTAAGCGCTACATAAAAAAAAATTTCGAACAAAAAGTGTTCAGGATAATGGGGCTCATATTTTGTCATTATTGCTTTTGATATTGATATTAATTTTTACGGAAATTTGGAGGCCAAAGTGATTTCTTTTTAATGGGAATCCCAATTTCTGACACCGGATTCGAAAAGAACGGGAAATTTTACATCCGAAACGGTACATTTTAATTTGTAAGAATGTGACCTTCAGAAGGTCAAATAAAGGTCAAATGTTAAAAAATCGTCCAGAAGGAGTTTTGTTTGAGCTGTTCAGGATCCACCAACAGAAATGCTTTCACAAATTGTTTTTGGATATGCCCTGACCTATAAACTTAGAATTATTAGGTGCGTTCGATTTAGGTTTCTTTTATCGTTCGTTCGGTATATCGTACATCTATCGTACTGTTAAACTTCTCTTGTTTCGTTATTTTAGAACATCACCTATTGATTAGTTTCTGGAATACATATATCCATCGAATAGTAGGCGAACCGAGATCTAACTCACGAACAAATTGACAGAAGTATAACCTCTAGTGGGTGAATAAGTGAATAAGTGTGTGCGTGTGTGCGCGCGCGCATTTGAATACTTCGGTCCAACCTACTGTGGTATGAAGAGAAGTTTTGATGAAAATGTTTATTTTTAATTATTTTCAATTAATGATTATTTGTCGGATGATGAAGGATCATATATTTTTAATTATTTTCAATTAATGATTATTTGTCGGATGATGAAGGATCATATGTGATGATGATTGTAGATGATATAGAATAGTAATTATAATGCACGTTGATATCAAACAAGATTTAGTTATATTTTGCAACTAATATATGCAGATCAAACTTTAATTAGACTTTCAATTTAACTTTGTGATAATATACGTTTAATTTAGAATGCAAATTTTAGAATATTATATATGTATAATTAAAATATAGTTACTCATCAGGGTTATTCAAAGTCGTCACATTGGTCGATTACTATAATTGCAAACTTAAACTAGGGGCTTCGCCCCTGCGGCCTTCGGCCGTCAACCCCACCAAGGGGCTCTGCCCCCTGGACCCCGGCTCGTTTCGATCGCAAGATTGTCTTGATTCGGCCCTTTCGGGCCTCAATAATTCAATATACTTCGCGATATACTCAGTCCATTAAACTTTATAACGTTTTTATAATTTAGTCTACTATAATATATGAGTTTAGTCAACCGCAACCATTCCGTGTTCTTTGTTATGAATATTTTATAGAAAGTAGATTTCGTGTTATTTGTAATATTCTCAAAACGTCCATTTCCACAACTTCGCCCTCCCCACACTGGCAAAGTATTTAATTTGTGCGCACAATTTGGTTAATCTTTTAGTAGGGGTTACAAAATCACCTAATTTTGATACTACAATCAAAGCCAACAGCCCGGAGTCCTATTTGAATTGAATGTCAATTTGATGCAGTTTGAATGTTTTCCCCTTTTCACTGCCCTGTTTTAAACTTTAAATTTTCGAAACTGCATTCAAAATCAGATAC